>KK351011.1:482029-563291 GCA_000671755.1 Glossina brevipalpis | reverse complement strand
GAGAGGAAATAATATAAGCAAATTTGTAACTGGTGTGAAGTTAGCCCCTTTTTTAGCAAAGAGAAAAAAGGGGGTCAGACAAGTGGGGGCTAACTTCACACCAGTTACAAATTTGCTTATATTATTTCCTCTCTTCGGTATAAAAATGACTTTTAATTTTTGGAAAGACTGAAAAATGTCTTAATTTCTTTTTGTTTAGCTTCTAAAGCGTCATACCGTTTGTGATTTTAAAAATATATGCAATCGCCTTTAAAATAAATTGAGGAAAAAAATTGTTTTAATAAATTGTATTAAATTATCAAAAATACCAAAAAGAAACACACAAAGAAAGGTGAGAATTATCTATGGAGACGACTGCAACAATGCAAACAACACAGCACATAAATAAAACAAGATTGATGCATTAATTAATGCTACTCATTAAATAAGTCAATATAAATCAATGTTCTAGACGAGATTATTCAATAGGAACGTGATTGGCAAATCGCGGTTTGAATGGAAATGAATTAGGGAACAACAAACAACCACCAGAAAATAATGTTTTATATATTCGTGTAGACAAACTAAACATTTTTCAAATTAGAGCGATTAAATTTTCAGATGAATAATAGAAAACATTAAGCAGCTTTCGAATGTGGAAAATGAAATAATGAAAATCGAATAGTGCTCATTTGGAAAGGAGTGTTTACAACATCATTTACTACTAAGGAAGTGTAGACAAAGTGAACTAGAAAAGACTTAAAACTTTTTAGTATAATAATAAACAGCAAAAACAGATGAATAGAAAGCTGATGAGGTGAACAGCAAGAAATAGTTTTAATTAAAAATTTTGCTATACAGTCAGTTCACAGCGATTTTCTCGTAGATCTGCGGCAAAATCGGCAAGTAGTTTGTTTAACTCCAGCGGCAACTCATTGGGCGACATACAAAGAAGTATTCGAACAATTTTTGCAAATTTACTTTTTTTTTTCTTTTGAAAATTTTGGGTATGTTGAAGAACATGGGTAGATAGAAGTTTGTCTACTTAAACCTAGAAAGGGAAATATCGACCGAGACATCTTACGTTTCGCTTGAAAAAAGCATGACGGCCATTTGAAGCTACGTCAAGCCAGGCATTCTGAGATTTGGAACCTTAAAGGTATAGATGAAGAACTTTTTGAACGAAGGAATATTAAAAACCCGACATCTTTGAATTTCTTAACTAATATACGTTATCTTTAATTTCGGATGGACTGAAATTCTCATATATTTTAAAATTTTTCATATTTATACATTAATTTTTAATTCAGTTCTAGTTATGCTAACATTACACTTACACACTAGACATGAGTAAACAATACTTAATCCTATGTATTAATTCCACTGATTAGATTTGCTATCTTTAATTTTCCTTTTAGGACAATATTTTATTCGAATGTCTCAGAATAAATTTATGCGGAATAACATAAACCCGCGCGCACAATTTCTATTCTTTTTATTAACTTTTCGCACAATACTTAAAACAACAAATAAATTGCTCTTTTGCATTTGAAATATCTAAAGCAGAGTATATTGTTCATAAAAGACCTTTACATAAAGCTACCCCCTCTGGGAAATGTTGTTTATTTAGTCATCTCATGATTAGAATTACGCATAAAATTACATAAATACGTACGCATGGAACAAACATGATTTGATTTATACGTATTACAAGATGTGGTTTGTTTCACTGCAGGGTAGTTTTCTTGCACATAACGCGTGCTTATGCGATTAGAGAAAAATGAAACAGCAAATAAGCTACGCTTAAGTTTAGGCCGGACATTTTGATACCCACCGCTGATATACACAAAAAATATCAAAATTATGCGAGTGTAACGTGTTATGTAAGGATCATCGAGATGTAGTATTAATAACGATACTGATTGCGTATGGATCTAACAATTTAGCATAACATATAAGGAAGAAAGGTAACATATTTAATATAATCAACTCTATGAGTATAAATTTAAGAATGTAAGAGTAATTCTCATTTGCTGTTCGTGATCAGGCTTATGGACCAACTTGGCTTTTGATAGATAGGCATGTAATATATGGAATTTATTTAATAATAACAAATAATAATATTTAATTTAATTAATATTAATTATTATTAAATAATATAATAATATATAACATATGATATAATAATATATAATATATGATATAATAATATATAATATATGATATAATAATATATAATATATGATATAATAATATATAATACATGATATAATAATGTATAAGTTTTATATCTCCGGATAAAATGAGCATATAACAATAAAACGCACTCAAAGCGCTATAGGTGGCAAATTACTCAATCCCGCGTAAGCTAACACATTGAAAATGAATGATGAGAATGAAGATGAAAGCCAAGTTCAGGTATTTAAATTCTAGATTTTTTCTGATCGATTTATATGGTTTGTAATGTTCATTTCTAAATGTTGCAAACATTTGGCCTTTCTTCTGTGATCGATGTAAAGGTCTAAACGTATACATTTTTTTCCTTTCATGTTTGATTATAATCAAGTAATAAAAGGCAACTAGCTTGTAGAGAGGACATGCACTACCGTATTTTGTAAAATAATACAAAAAGCAAAAAACATACATTGAATAGAAAACACGCAACACCAAATAGTATTATTTTTATGTACACTTTTCTTTTTTTATAATTTAGAAAAATCTTTGCTTAGGTATAAACATGGAAATATACAACAAACTCGTTTGTCATTTATTTAAATTAGAAGTAAACAAATCTTTGAAAAACAAAAAATATTTACTAGTGTAAATAAATTAAATGGCAAATCTGATGCTTTCTCTTACACAATTAGGAATCGAATTATTTAGACATGCCCTTTAAGTGGTTACATTGATTCGGAAGGGTGAAAAATAAGTATAGTTTCTCTACTTTTTATACCGCACACCGCTTAAGATACAAGATATGTTAACTTTGTGTGGATGTGTAAAACAATCCGAAGGACTTGAGATAAATTCATATATTATTATGTCGATCGATTTAGAATCATTTTCTGAATCAATTTAAGCTTGTCGTGTAATTTTTTCTGCTTCACACAGGTCCCAATTTTTAAGGTTATCTATGAAATTTACTTTGCTGACACAAGGACCCCATTTCTAACACGTCACTCTTCATTGCCCCTTCTGAATTAAAAAAAATTAAAAACGTCAAGAATAAACACTTTGAGAAGTTCAAAAGATCAGCATTGATTTCGCAAAGTAAGCTGTTTCAAGGAATAAATATTTTTCTTAAATATTCTCCGCATTTGTTATGCCAACTGCTTGTTAAAATCAAAAAGAAATATAACAAGAAAATTATACTGATGAATCTTTTATGCCCATTATCTTTGTCTTAAAAAAAGGTAGAAAAACCTGAGAATTTTTACTGTGTAGTCCTTGTGCAATGAGTGAAAAGCAGAATTTAGAAAATGGAAGTGTTCTTACCTTATTTTGTAATGTAGGCCTGACCTGGGAGATATGTGGCCCCTTCTAAATATCAACATGCGTGTAAAAACTTTCGAGAGAGAATGTTTATCACAGACGTGACAGACGGGCAGATGGTTATGCTTACATCGATTGTAAATTTGTTGCTGATAATTAAAAATATACTTTGTGGTGTCCCTGAAGCTTCTTTTTGGCTATTACAAACAAAGTGACAACATTAATGTATCCCCAATAAATAGGTCACCTTCTGTACTAAGTCTAAATCCATAGGAATAACAATTTTTAATCAGATTCGGCTGTACTGTTATTAAGCAGTGGCTGCATTTCTATGTAACAAGTAATTAAATAAGTAATATGAGGTTAAAATAAACTGTACCATATTTGAACCACGTATACTTAGTTTTTGGGCCTAATCGGACATAGGAGTTTACATGAAAATCAAACCTTTATGTCTAACTTTTAATACTTTATCATGAAAATATTTAAATTGTTGAACAAGATCGTTGAGAAAATTAATTTTGTTAAATGCGGGCCTTGTTAGTTCACGTTTTAGAGCCCTTCTCTTAAAATGCCTTCACAGAAAAGAAGGCTTTCTATCAGGAAAATAAATGAAAAATTTTAATAATATTGAAATGGTGTAAGGTTTTAAATGGTCGACACTGCCCGTCTGTAATGTTTAAATTGGTTTTATTAGAATAAAAGAATTATTTAAATAATCTTTGAAGTAAATAAAATAGGCAGCATTTAAATAATTCTTGATAAAATTTTAATTGGAAAATTTGTGAAAACTAAGTCGTTGAGTTTCTAGCAACTTCCTATATGGGTAATTACACCACTCTAAAGAGTACCTATAAAAGTTGCGCATAAATAAGACAATGAGATGACCGTATACTTAAGCAACGGGCTGACCGTATTGACCTCTTAAAAGTTTGCAAAGACAATGGTCCATATTACCATTACTTTCGATGCGAAAAAAAATATAAATTTTTTTTTCAGTCTAATTATTGGTTAACTAAATTAATGATAAGGAAAAAAAAACATTAAAAATTTTGTTCTATGAAGCAATGAATAATATATTAAGAGAAATTAGAAGTCTTCGCACATAAAGTTCATGTATTTAATAAAAAGAAAGCCTTTGCACAGATGCGATTCTCTCCCTTGAAATTTTTAAAGTTTTTAATAAGGTATTAATTTGTTAAGTTGAAAGGCTTTCAACGCTTCAATCCACTTGAAATGTTCTAAAAGCATAAAAACCATTCACAAAGCTGCACACACAAATCACTAGAATTAAAGTATTTTAAGAATTACTAGAGTGTAGGTTCATATCGTGGTTTTTCAACTTTTATTATATCTATCCTGTTGTACATGTAATATTTTTTGGAGTATTAAGTGTTAATTGAAACTGACAATTATGCGATGTGACACAACAACTGTTTGTCTGCCTTTTACACTTGAATTTGGAGTGAGTGGAGTCTCATGCTCTGTTTTTCTTGCATTTATTATTAAAATTTTCTATATTTAATGTTGCATTTCATGTGCATGTTGATTTCCATTACTTAATAAAATTTTGCTTTTGAGGAGGACTTTCGTATAGTTTAAGTTCATTTTAAGTAGCAGACACGCAATGAGTTCTTATCAATAAATTCTCTTTTGTTTATTATGTACAACAGTTGTCGAAATATCTAAATCAAGTCTGCGAATGTTAATCATTAACGATTTGTTAGATTTATATTTATGAACATTTCAGATTTCCGGTTTCTATTTACTGTTGATGTAATTTCTTAAGCAAGTCACACATGTCAGGAAAGGTATTCACTTAATATTCTTAAAGATGAAAGGCATTTACCCCTTACACCACAAATTTTTTATTAATAGTTTTAGATTAATTTTTAAATCGTGTGGCAATTGTCACTTAATATATTTATGTTTCGTTGCCCCTTAAAGTAAATTGGAGATACCGCTAATCATTTCTTTGACAAGCATTCTTCCTTCTTTCTTTCATTTATGAGAACAGATATGAATTATTGCACTTAGCATGTAGTTTTATGCCTAAATTTTCAACTGTGACTTACGTAGAAATAAAAAAGTATTTAAAGACAAGAAAAAAGGAAGAGTATGACAATAAAATTAATAGCATTTTTTTTCTTAGATGGCTACCGCATAGCCTAAAAGATAGTAATAGTGATTATCTAGTCGGCAAGCAGTCATTTAATTTATAATGCGGTAGACACTAGTTTGATTACGATTATGGTATTGTCGCAGCCATGCAAACGCTCGATCCATAGGTAAACGCGCAACACTTACCGAACGCACACATACACAATTTCAGTCTTCCTCTTCTTTCTCCCTTACTATCACTTTTTACACGTATAGTGGATTTATCCTAAGTGACAGTTTACAAAGAAAAAGTGATTATTGAGTAGAGAGATTTAAATTACTTTCTCAGTTATCGTAGAAGACGAAGTGTAACGTATAATATGAGAAGAAAAGACTTTTCTTGTTTCTGTTAAGTTATTTTCGGGATAATCGCGCTTTTTTATAGAGGACTAAAATCGTACGAAATAGACAAAATGCTATTTTTATAGAGGGGATTGACATAAAAGCAGGGAAAAAATATATTCGTTGTAACAGAAACAAGTAAGAAAATTATATGCGGCTGCGCCAAACCTTTCGTACCCACCAGCTTTATATTTAAAAAAGCTGGAAAAACTAAATTGTAATAGATGGGCGTGGCAGTGAAAGAAATTCCTTCGGTGGTGAATATAAAAATGGAATGCAAAAAATTAGAACAGCAACATGACGAATAATATTCTTACCGTTTTCACTCGTTGTGATTGCAATCATTCAGTCTTATTGAAGCCATCATCTTTAATATTACAAAACATTTGTGAGAAATAAAAGTGCATTTTGACCCAAAGTTATTTCTCATGAGAATCCGGTCCAAAACAATGATTTCTTCTGATTCAAAATTTGATCTGATTCAAATTTCGCACATTGATTTTACGTTTCGAAGTTAACGTTTTCTTTACCGAGTTGTGACGAGAAAATTTTAAGAAAATTTAAAAGTTTTTTTAAATACAAGGACTTATAGCGAAAGTGGTCGTTAAAACAACACAATCCAGTTCATATGCAATAGTGCCCATTCTTGGATTAGTACCAAATTTCACCCAAATATCTAAAAACCTGTAACTTGTATATAGGAATACATGGAGCGAAATCAGTCAGACAAACAGGCAGATAGGGATTCAGAAAATTATTTTGAATTGATTTGTATAATAAGAAGCCAACTCCATCTCAAGCCTTTCGGGTTGTTGCAAACATTCGCATAAACTTTACCTTATTTGGTATACGTCTACCACTAGTGATATACAGTATAAAAAGTAAGGTTCTTCTCCGCATAAATTTTTTCTTACTCAGTGTAGCTTTAACTGCTGTTGGTGTCCATTATAAGAAGACTTTGTGATATGCGTTACTTCAGTTGAAAAAAAAAAAAAACTTTGTACCAATGCACAATATCACTTCGACTAAGACGATAATGGCTCGAAGGTTTGTGAAAAAATTGATTGTGTTTATGCTGAAGATGCTTTATCAAGACTGTCAAAAAGCAAGTTCGCTCGTTTGCTCGCTTCTGCCCTGTAAATCAATATTTCATAACACTTTATGGGGCAAAATATCATCTCTTGCAACTTTTTTTTTTTTGGGAACACTAAGACAAAAGCATAAAAAAGAATTTGAAAATAACTTAAAATTAATTTACATATACCGCATAATATCTAGAAGTTTATTAAAAAAAAAACAAAAAAAACTTTTGTTAAAAAGGCTTCAAAATGAATTCATTCCTACATCTATTGAAGTAGTTGTCACCATTCGTTTACAGTGGTGGTAATTTGCGGGGTGAATGATAATGAATAGATAACCAAATGTTGCGAAATTAAAAACAATATAAATATTTGACATATGCGTTTAGAGGGGTTAAGGTTTAAACGAGTGCAACATTTACGGACGATTAACTGTATTCAAATTGTAATTTCATTGCAATATGGTGCCATTTCATACTCCTTCTTCATAAATTTTTAAATGTGCAAATTTGAGAGCGCATTAAAATATATAACAATCCTAAAATAACGACCACAACTGTTACTCGATTAGAAAATTTTTTCAAAAATCCTTTTTCAATCCATGATTAACGATACCAAAAGCTCTTTACTACCACTGAAAATGAAATAAATACTTTTGTCTTGCACGATGAACGAAGAGAATCAACCCCTCTTTCTATACCTCACACTTTGACAACTTTTCGTTATTAAAGATATGTAAATATTTCTATGGGACAGTTTTCAATATTCAATTTAACTTTCAAGTGTAAAGCAAGACCTTACTTTACGAAAAGTGACTTACGACGACTTACTACTTTCACGTAGTTTTCAATTTATTAAATTACTTAAGAGACATGTGTAAAATTCTTAGCTGCAAAGAGGTCTACGAAATACATTATAATCAATTCAGTTTTAAAAAAATTCTCTCGCCTAACGTTCCTTGTGTTGAGAAGAATGAACTTTCCTAGAAATTGGAATTACCATAATATTCCTATCGGAAATGATCATAACTATCGCAATTATATCATAATCACAATAATCATAGATGTTTCTATCAGAAGTGAGGGAGTTAAGGGCTTTTATATTTCACAGATAATGGAGATATAGTCAAAGATGAGTCCTATAGACTGGAGATAATGGTATTGGTTAAAAAAATCATGTATCTAAAAATTTACTACAGAAGAGCAGCAGCCTAAGAACTATTTTTTAAAACTGAAAAATTATTGCATTTGAAGGATCAGAAGAAATTTTCCTAGTAAATATGTAAAAAATCACAAAAATATCCGCTAACTTAAAGAATAGTTTTTCAGGGATCTCGTACAATCCGGAGGAAGCTAACTAGAATTAGCGAAGAAAAACACAAAGCAAATATTTGTTTGTGAATTTGTGCTTAACGAATTCCGATTTCATATACATGTCCACGCATTTTCTTTATGTTCTATAGAACGATTTTTATGGTTCACCACTTAGCTGAGCGTCTCTATTTATTCTCTATGAGTTCTCAAGATAAACCATTTTTCTATCCGTCCACTCTGTCAATTGAGGGCTAAGTTTGTATTCATATCAGCATAACTTCGTACGATAACAAACTTTGTTTTCAAGTGTACTGTAATCATGCAACGAATATTCTTAGAGGAAAACACTAGTATTCATATCCTTTTATTTATGACTTAATTTTTTACAAGTTTCTGTAGCGTTTCTTTTTAAGAAAAATAACTACTTAAGAAGAATATAAACAATACGCATTACCAGACGTAAACATCTCTGCAGGAATCGTTTACTTTGCTGGCACATTTTCAAAAGAAGGGGTTGTTTTTCAACAGTAGCAGCTGGTGTTCTATGCACCATGCTGAACAATTTGATACCTTTGTTAGGTTTTCATATATGAAAAGGGAGAGGCACACAATTACGGCACAAATTTAAATTTTTTATTTTCTATCCATAGTTTACAATTTTTTCTTGAAGAATGTTAATGGTTTGCAGGAGTTTACATTTATTATAAAATCCCTTCAAAGAGTAATTTTGAACAAGTAAATAAAACGACGAAATACATCAATTTCAATGTATATCGATGTAAAGCGAATATATGAGTGATCCACATATGAAACTCTTCTTGTTTCCTCTTACCCTACGTTCAATTTAATTGCTGTTCAAGTGTATTTACATTGTTTTCGGGCAGGCATCAATATTAAGGAATAAGGAGAATAACTAAAAAAAAAACAATAAGTTATGATTATAGCGTACAATTTTAAACATTTTCTTATGCTTGTAGGTTTTCATATACTTTATTCAACTTGTCTTTTCTAAAATTTCGCTACGCGGAACATTAAACTCTAATTTATTGTTTTACAAAACAAAACAATTTTTAATTTCAAAAGTATATGACATTTAATAATAATTCAATGATTGTTTAAACACGTGTTACTACTTCAAGTTCTCAAACAATTTCGCGTCTTATATGCTCTCGTTTTCAGAACGAATTTAATAGAATTTTCTCCTCTCGAATTGATTGAAAACTTTTATGCAACGAAATAGATTTTTTTACGTTAAACACGACTTATGATTGTACGTTATAATAAAAACAAAAATTTGGTTTAGAAAACGAGAAAGAAGAGATCAATTTCAAAATAATTATTTATACGTGGACATCAATCGGGAAGCACTAAGTTCAGTTGAAGTCATCGATTATTCCAACTATAATTCACAAGAAAAGTTATGGAGTGATGGAATGGAATGCGATATGAATTCCTGTATGAAATAAAAATGTATGAATTAAAAACTGTAAAATAGTGAAGAAAATACTGTACTGTATACTGTACACTACACTGTATACTATATACTATACGGTAAAGTATAGTAGCAGTATACAGTATAGAGGCATTATACAGTATAGTAGTAGTATATACTATACTGTATAGTAGTAGTATATACTATACTGTATACCACACGATATAGTATATGTTCCTATAAAAGACAGAAAGGAAGTGATGGCTAATCAAACTGTCAGATATATTTTTAACTTGTGCCTGCAATTAATTCTGGGAGACATTAAAATTCTTTTATCTGCCATTACCATTATTAAATAATTTTTGTGTTACATAGTGTTTGATATTACGATTCGTTTTTAAGTGAATTTAGATGTTTACAAAAAAAAAAGTTAATTCAATGATGGACGAGGAAAATACTTTGCAAAAATAACTCAAAGCTTTTTGTTCTTGGTATGCTTGCTCATTCTTGATGTACTCCTCGCGTGCGTTTCGTAATTTCATTTTATTAAATTTTTGTTTATGTTTACGCATTTGGGAGTAAATATATTAAAAGATTTTTTTACCAAATAAATCAGTGCCATAAACATATGATGCATAGATGTCAGAAGCCTGTAAGCGAGATTAATTCAAGTAGCGTGTAATTAATCAGTCAAAATCAAAGAAAGGATCAGTTCATTACTTGCAGTAAAATCTATTCATTTCAATTTTTGTTTTTGTAAGCACTGTAGAAGTGAAGCTTTTCGTTAAAAATAAACATCCATTTTTTTAATATCCCCATCGAAGGTGAGGGATGTATTCAATTTTTTATTTTGTTTTGTAATCGTTTGTAACGCCCAAAACGAAAGTTCAGAGACTTCGCAAGGTGTCTCTCGATCAGCGTCAGCATTATATTTAGACTCGATTTAAACGCGTCCGTCTGCCTGTTTGCGTAAAGTCTGTGGTAAACATTTTCCTAGCTGCAAAAATGAAACTATCGATTTCAAATTTGGCAAAAACATTGGAAGCTCTTTCACGCAAGTTGGTATTGAAAATGAGAAAAATCGGTCAAAGGGCACGCTTGCAGCAAAATTCGGTTTTTTGCTCATTACTCACAAAACATAGCATAAAACATAAAAACCTATCCCGTAGTATCTGTGAGAAAATGGAAGGATTGACCACGCCCACCCGATATAATTCATAGTTAATTTGTTTTTGTGAAAACGTTTTTCACCTCAAGAAAGAGCCTTGAGAGGCCCTATAAAGTGTATAATCTTTTGATCAACATCACATTCAGAATCCACTTAAGCGTGTCCGTAGGTCCGTCTGTCCATCTCTCTTGTTTGTTTGTTTGGAATGTATGCGGTAACCATTTCCCCTTCACAAACATTAAGGCCTGTGGATCAAATTTGTCAAAAACATGGAGAGTTTGTACGTACTTTAGTGTTGAAAATGGATTAAAGGACACGCCTACAATGTAAAATAAGCTGAAGACATATCTGCTTTCGGTGTATTTTGCTCACAACTCATATGGGTGTGAAAGATTCGGCAAAGCCGAATATAGTTTGCTTACTTATTATTATTGTATTCTAGTATTTTACGCACATGTGCTTAAGTTAGTGCTTTTGCTTTTAAATATTTTCCTGCAATTGAATCGTTTGTTAAGGATAAGAACATGGACTTATCCGTGCGTCTAATAAAGTTAAATTTTCTGCCACTATTTTAAACGTGAACGCGCGTCTTGAAAGAAAGGATAGAAAAAATATTTATCAAACTCGTACACAGATTTGCGTTGCACTCGGAGGGGCTTATGAAGGAGATTTCGATTAACAAGATATTCCCGGAAAGCCATTAATACTATTGCCGATTATAGAAAAAATTTAATCGAGTCTCGCTGATTTGGTTATGAAGATCGAGTAAATTTAGCTGGTATCTATTCGAGCCACCTACAGATTCTTTGCATACAAAATTTAACTGATATTCGCTTGACCTTCGAACACCATGAAACTTCAATTAACCTTTCAAAGCTTACATGTTGAAAATTTAAATAAGAATATTTAATGTCTTTAAAACTGCGCTAATTCTCGGTCGTATAAAACATTTTAAATAACCACAACCGTGTTACACAAAAGCTTACCAAGAGCATAAAAAAACTACAATTTAGCTGTAGAAATCTACAGTGATAAACATCAGTAAAATATTTCACACCTCAAAATGACTTTAAAAAAAAAACGAACATGTTAATCTACATAACCATCACATGTATCTTGCGCTACAAAATACAAAATTCTATGACTCATAAGGGGAAGCAATGTATCAAAGATATTTTTTGTAGTTGGCCAACAATAGGAAGGAGCCCGTAGGACTTGAAATCGAGTCATAACAACTAATTTTAAGCTTCTGATGTTGGGAGCCGCCATATAATAATAACAGCCGCTTGCGTATAGACCGGGTCGTTTGATGTTAATTAAGCGATATTGTGTGTTAGAATGACGGTAACCAAAATAACTACTGCAGTCAGTTAATATAGCGATTGAAACACCTTTTCTTCGTAAATACATAGATTATGGGAATAAAATGCTAATACAATATTTCTATACTAGAAAAAGTGTTCACAAAATTGTGGAAGTAGAAAAAAATTAACATTTTGACATTGTACGTAAGACGTGTGTTAACAGTTGGCATTGTCTGATAATTTCAATAAGCGTTAAAAGCGTATAAACATATGCAGGCACTTCAACAAAATGATGTTAGGTTGCACGTACACATCATGAGTATTTCTTTTCCACAAACTTCATGGTTTGTGAAAGATATTGCATTGTAAGTAACTCACTTGAATGCGTATTTTTGTAAACACTACCCAAGAAAGAGAATATATTTATTTGTTAAAACGTTTGCAGAAACAAGTTTCAAAGCTCTTGATCGATATCAAATTCTGAATCTTTCTAGACAGGTCCGTCTGCCCTTCTTTCTAAATGAATAAATTTTGGTGGTTGGAAAAATTACACAATTTTGGCAATTTTGGTATTTTTGCAAGTAAGTTGGTAGTGAATGAAAGCCAAATCGGTTACAGTACTTGCCTCCATTACAACATAAAAAGAAAACACATTTAATTTCTGTGATTTTGCTCATCACTCATGAGCTACAACTGATCACATATCGCATACATTGTATCGGTTCTATTCTAATAAGAAAATCGACCATGCCAAGCCATTATAATTTTTTCTAAATCACTTTTTAAAGGAAAGATGGTAGTGGATTAAAAAGTTCGTCATTAGCTGGATGTAGTTTTCTTACTTGTTTTATATTTCCTTATACATGTATTTACTTCTAAATATAAACATAAATTTTGTTTGACTTTAATTACCATCGAATACGTCGCGAACAATTTCATGCTGTAAATGCAGCGGAAAGAACGAACTTACATAACACAAACGATTTATTCGATAAGGCGAAAGAAATTAATTTTTCAATTCCCGCA
Source organism: Glossina brevipalpis (assembly GCA_000671755.1). Classification (NCBI taxonomy): domain Eukaryota; kingdom Metazoa; phylum Arthropoda; class Insecta; order Diptera; family Glossinidae; genus Glossina; species Glossina brevipalpis. Next base: position 549,996 of record KK351011.1, on the reverse strand, counting down.
TAATTGAGTTATGTTCAAGTTAAGCTAGTAAATGCGGATAGAAATTTTTACCATTAGTAAGTTGTAGAAAATCAAAAAAAGTTGTGTTTCTAATCTGCAATACAACAACAACATCCAATCATTAAAATTTTCTTCTCACTTAGAGCCCTTCATTTCACTGAGAGTGATAAGATTTTTAAACTGAACTTCTGATCTGCATTATCTATAAATCTTAAACAGAATTGTTTTTTTGCTTTCATTTGCTTTTTTTTAAAGCAACAAGCGGGTATACGCTGGTAACCTAATTTACTTACTGTTTACTAAAATAGGACTCCTCGGCTTCCAGGGTTCATGTCCAATATAACAGCGCGAAGCAAACCGTGTTCATCTTATGATGATGTGACCATTAAGTTTGATATTAAAAATTAAAACTGGCTCGTTTTGGGAAAAAAAATTAAGGTAAATATTTCATTTAAACAATGAAAACATGAAATTATTTTTGTTTTTTTCTGTCTGTCAATAAATTCAATGTCAATACATTCATTTGCTACAGAATTGTAGGTGATTTTGTAAACAAACAAAAATTCTTTATGCGAGTTTTACAATGATTCCTGACTACCATGAACAGCTACATTCCGGGAGATGACACTTGGATTTATGCGAGTGATCCATAAACAACCAAGCAATCGAACGAATATCGTGCGAAAAGTGAATTAAAGCCAAAAGCGAACTGAACTGCAAAGTTGCTCAAAAATCAAGATCATGCTGACAGTTATCTTTGATCATCGTAATGTTCTGCATTATGAATTTCTTAAGCCAGGCCAAAGACGATGAAATTCATTTAGCAAAATAAATAAATATTTATCGCTTTCTGAACAATTTCTACTCATTTTTTGGTCATAGTTGCGAGATACAATTTACTCTGATTAGGTTTTAGTTTTGAACTTTCTCAAGGTATTTTTCTTGTGTAATTAATTAGATAGTGACGCAGTTAACAATGATTTTCCATTTGAAGAACAATATTTAATTGAGAGTGCAATGTAATATGAAGCCATAATGGCGTGCATTCTTTCCTATTGTAAAATGTTTACTAGGTGCTTGCATATATTCTGAGCATTTTTTCATTTGAAAAAAAAGTTGGTACGATTTATAATAGTCAAAATAGTTTGAATCATTTAATTTCCATCATGCGATTCAGCAGGAGCAAAAATCAACTAACTATACGCCGCAAGCTATATAAATCTGCTCATATATTTTATCATGTTACTTGATTACATATGTAGCATACAAAAATAGTTATGCACAATCCAGGGTTTAATATGTACTAGGAACTTGATAGAAAATGTGTACAAAATCTAATAAATAAATTTAAAAAATTGTATACAGATGAGAACGCAACAGGAAAACTGTTTCTCTCGAAGAAAATGAGAATTTTGTAAAGAAAACAAGCAAAACCAATAATTGATTCTTACTAATTTTCTTCTTCTTACTTCTCACAAATGGTATCTTGAGACAAACTTTTAATGTATTATTCATTCTCAACCAGTTAAATAAGCAAAATATTTATCTCTTTGTGTCTTTCAATCTTAGTCTACTTTTCATTAAATGAACGACATCGCCGTAATTGACACAGAAATCTATTTCATAATCTAAATTTAATGAACTCTCGTAAATCTTATCGGAAGTAGAGTTGTATTAAAAAAAGGGACAATATCAATTTGAAGATCTCACGTAAGTTTTCAATTGCTTCCAAAGAGCCTTCATTCATCGTAAATTAACAAATTCAGAACAAATTTAGAATTAATTTAATATAAATTAATTCAATCCTTTTAAGTGTTGTGTATAATACATTAATATATCAATCCATTAAGCGACATATACATATACAAATATGTAGCAAGATCGTTTTAGAAACTAACCTTCATAATAAAAAAAGGAAACTCTTTTCATATAAATAAATCTTAAGCTAATTACGTAATACTTGCCTTTATTTACAATGTCTGTCATTCAGACAAGACTATAAAGAAATTAACTACGCAGCGAAGTCAAACAAGTGGTTCACTCAAGTTTGTTTAAAACCGAAAAAGAAAAAAGGAAAAGCAAATACAAAATAAACAATTTTTTCAAAGCATTAAAAATGTGTGAATGTTTAACGACTGACAGCGCCATCCACGTTATTGTATTACTTGAGGTTGTTACGCACTAATTTGTTAAATAAGCAAAACATACCGTAAATCAATTTCATTCTAGCAAAACAAAAGTATAATGATGTGATACATACATCGCACTGATGATAAATTGCCATTTAGAGTATTGTGTGTGTGTGTGTGTGTGTGTGTGTGGTTACTATCCAAAGAACTAGCTGGCAGTTGTATGCTTTCATGTTTCATTCGATGCTAATATGCAAATGAAGCGTATCACAATACATGTCCTGAACAATGGTATGACAATAATCGCATCAACAGCTGTGATCGCTTTATATCATAAATAACTCCGAGCCGCGGTTGTTTCGGTTTTTATGAAAAATTAAAGATACGTGAGGTCTTTGCATTTTGTTGTACGCATTAATAATGGGCTTCCAAAATATTAAGGAGTATGGAGTTTATTATGTTCTCAGTAGCAGAGTCAAGAGTACACGTAAAAGTGTCTCTAATATTTAAACATCTGTGACATAAATTTAGATTTTAAGTTGTTTGACATGCGTAATGTGTAAGTTTAAATGTTAAAAATTGTCGATGAATGATAAAATCATTTCAACGCCCTTTCATCTTTCGTTGGTGGACGTTATTAATTGTATAAGCATTACTCTTAAATCTATTTATTATCAATTTGCTTTTACCTGTTGGTTTTCTTTCTTTTTCCATTTCCTACGGCCTTGTGGGTAAACGAGTAAATATTTCAATGCCTTCCAATCCATTATTGCTATTAATGTTTCGAACAATCATTGGGTTCATTAATAGTTTTCTTTTTGTTTGTTTCACTCAGCTTATGTTAGTTCAAGAACTTGATACTATACTGCTAATTATACTAAAGTTAATTAAAATTTTCTACATTTGCTATTGCATTTAGTTGGCTACGCTTCATTGACATTTACAGTTAATATATTAGGTTCGCTTAATTACATTTAATGGTACATTATGTGCTATTAAATATCAATGAATTATTAGAGTCAACTATAGATTCATATGGGTACGCTTGTATGTATATATATATATATGTATATCACAATAAACCATGAAATTAATGCCAAAGGCTCGTATTCTTTGCATCATACATTGATAAACTTTGTAACTCCCATTTGTAAGAATAATGAACAAGCCAGGAACATCAATTACTTCTAATGAGAAACACAATTCTTCATCCACGAAGCCTCGGATATCAAACTTAACGGGAACACCAAATATTGCCAAGAATAAATCCGCTAATCTATCATTTGCGGAAAACCATGTTGACGAAATCAAAACATCATCATCGCGATGAACACTAAATTACAAACTTTTAACGAGGATATTGCCAAACAGTCTTTTAAACTTTCCGATTCTGTTTCATGACAGCATTCCTTACCCATTTCGATACTATTCCTACGTGGCATCTCAACATTGACGCTCAAATTTCTTTCTAAAAAGAATGCCGATTTCCTATCGCATTTTATTAACGAAGCAATTCTGATAAATATTCTCGCGTGAAGTAATTATTATAAATGTCTCTGCTAATATCAGTAAGAATTCCCTTTCTTGATATACGAGCGAGCACTGGATCTTTCAAATAATTTTACTGCCGTAAATACGTGGGGACATTTGTGCCGTATTAAAATTTCAGAATAATTTCGTAATGACGGTAGAAAATAAAAATTTTATTTTTTATGCTTCATTGATGTTGTCGGAAACTATATGTTTTTGCAAATACTTACATCCGTTTGTAATATAATTATAATTTATATTATAATTCGTAATATCATTTGTAATATGTACAATCGCAAGCATTATTATTTCTAAATTAACAAATTATAAAATTCCATACTGTGCTCTGTTCAGAAAAAATTATAAATGTTAGAGTATAACTATTATTATTAGACGTACAGTCGTATGAAGTAAATATTAACCCTAGAACTACCGATCGGTCAAAATGACCGGTTTTATTGTTCTTCTCTTCAAATTTAATTTGTTTATTTAATAATATTATTTATTTAGTATCCTTATAAATTATTTTGATTTTTCACTTTCATTTTCTTGATATATGTATGTGATCTACCTTTATATACCGATCGGTCGTTATTTTTAACGAAAAATTTATGAAAATTAAGTTAAGAACTACTTCATTCCGCCACTACGGCGACGACGCAAAATAAAATTACTAACATTAATGAATTACTTTGCACTTTTAGAGAATATAACAAATATAAGCGAAAAGTTTTTCGATAACAACGAAGATGTTTCTGATTTCGAACATGAACTAGTAGATTGATCAGAGGATCAATCAGAAGAAGAAAAGGTGTGTGTTTCCTCCTCAGACATCAATAGAAAGGAAGGGATTATCCTGAATGTACGTAAACCAAGAAGTATTTTAACTTCGGACTTGAATGATCGTCACCAACCTGAAATTGCTGCTGGATCTACTCCAGGAAAAGGACCAAAAAATATAATTTTTTAAAATAATATTTGAACCTTCAGGATATGAGACACGAATCATAATGAAGGGCGATGTAAATAATGCTTTTTTTTATTGATAATCAATCGTCAATTAATAGATCACATTAGAACACGGGCAAAGCTAATAGATGCTTTCCGAATTCTTTGGCAAAAAATGGTGTCTACCTCAAGAAAAGTTTTACATTTTTCTTGCAATTTTGTATGCACGTGATACTTATGAAATGAACAATTTAAAATTGTCTTATTTATGGTCTGAAAAGTGGGCACCTAAGCTTTTTGGAAAAACTATGAGTAGAAAAGTGATTATATTTAATATTATATTTTACAATTTATCCGCTTCGGCAAAAAAAAAAAAAATAAACCGAGTATACGATTGCAAACGGATAAATTTGCATTGATATCAAATGTTTGAAATTTATTCACTGAAAATAGCCAGAATTATTACGTACCCGGGCAGAGATGTATATATTATGTATCTGCAATAGTAGAATGAAATATATTTTATTTTCTTTAAATCCTTTCTTTGAATTTTTCTGCTATGTATGGTATGTATGGTAGAAATAGATATAGAACAACTGTTGGTATTTCTAGGGTTAAAGAACTAAAGCGTATGCTATGTGTTTCATTATGAAAAGCTAATAGAATGATGAAAGTGTTTTGAATATTGATTATGTGAATCAAACACATCGAGTTCTTGTGAATTGATTCAAGCTAAAAAATTTAATATTTATTTCGATTGGCAAACTCCACAAGGAGTTCGTAAAATAACATCCGAGCCGGTATCTATTTCCGCCCTGTCTACGAACTAAGTCGATTCATATCAGATAAAAGTAATGAACATTAGTTTCTTAAACGACATAAATAGAAAGCAAAGGATTAACTTTTCTCGTCTTAGATATAATGAAGATTTACATGATTTACAAAAAAAAAAAAAAAAACAACGCAACGCTATAGTATGAAATAAAGAAAATTTGTGCAGTTGTTTATTTTGTATGTTTATATATATTCTTCATATAATTTTTTCATAAATATTTTTGTCCAAAGATATGTATGGATGTATGGAATGGTAATCAATAAATTGTGAAAATACATGAACATATTAATGTTGAAGTAACCGGCAATCATGCTTGTAGCAAGCTTCAATATGAACAAACATAAGTCGGCAGACGAAAGCAAATCACTTGTGCTTACATCAAATAAAGTCTGTATACATGTTCGCGCATTATGTGCATTTATATGTCTGTATATGAAAATCGAAATTTGTTTATTTGCATATGAAAGATTAAAGACTGTTTTCGATTTATATTAATTACGAAGAGCAAAGTGTAATCAATTCAAAGGGTTTTTGTAACCTTTACCACTTATAGTTCATAATAAATTACGCAGAAGGACTATTTTTATAATAGGAATTGTAATGATCGATTCAGAATCAAGAGGCCGTATTTAAAAAAAATCTACCATATAGCGGTCGCCTTTATATAGCGGAAAGATCTAAACGTCAAAATAGCAGCATTTGTTTTGAAATTGTAATTGCGGACAATTTCGAAAGTCTGATCATGTAGAAATTTTGCATGCACCTTTACCTATGACAAGGTGTCTATCTGCAAAAAAAAAAAAAAAGATTTGAAAAAATTCAAAATGGCGGCCGCTACAAGACATGTAAAAACAATGGAAGCATATTAGTCAACTTTTCGGGAACTTCTGAATGTCTTATCATTTCGAAATTTTGCACGCACCTTTAGCCACGATGACAACGCAATATGTAAAAAAAATTCAAAATGGCGGCTTGTATACTACATATAAAAAATTGCAGCACGTCGGTTAATATTTCGGGCAGATCCGCGTATCCGATCAGGCCAAAGTTTTGAACACATCTTGAGCGAAAATGGCAGCGTAATTGGCAAAAAAAAAAAATTTTTGAAAAATTTCAAAACGACAGGAGCCAAATCATTTTAGAGACTGCCGATCGATATTTCGGACACATCCGAATTTCCGATCAAGGCGAAATTTTGCACACACATTTAACTTCCAGATTTTTATACCTAAGAAATTCGATTTTTCAAACAATCCAAGTTTTTATATATAAACACATAAAAGTGATTGAAACAAAATTTATTTTCTATTCTTTAGCTCACTTAAATAAGAGTTTATTTAAAAAAATTTTTTTTACATAATTTATTTACAGATAATGTCATATTTTCAAATATTCAATTGCAAATTGTACTTAAGCTGCGTTATAATTTCAAGTTTTACAACAAATATGAAGAAAAGTTACATTCAGTCTGAGACGAAAGTAAGTAAGATTTTTTCGAAGAAAAATTAAATTCCGCAAATTAAAACTCTAAAATTAAATATTTAAAACTTTTAGGCTAGAAATATCAAGGCGATTTGGTTTCTTCGAAAAAGTAAAAAACGAGATAATAATTGATCAGAAAGAGTCTGAAACATAGTTTCCTAACACAAAGTTTTGAGCTTGGAATCGTGATTTGAATACAAAACAAATAACAGGCAGACGGATCAACCAATAAGTAAAATTGTTGGACAAATTGCTTCTAATCCCGCAAATCGAAACTATATACGACTTATATGCATTACAAACATTTGATAACTTCTGTCTAGAATATGAAATTGGTCCTGCAAATAATCGAATTTAACTTTCAAGGAAATTAGACATTTTCTGTAACTTATTAAATTGATCGCTCATGCGAAAAATATTTTTAAATCAGTTTTAATTAATTTCGTTAATGAAAAATTTTAACCAAAACAAATACAATAAATTCAAATATTTATTGTAGATATGAAATTGATAAACTTGTTTACTTATAAATAAATTTATTTGAAAATTTAATGCTTTAAATATCCTGATTTGTTATCTTATTAAGCAAAACTTCCTGCGTTATTACGATAATATTTTACGTTTAATGCATTAATATTTGCACGTATTTGTTATAGGTTTAAATCAATATTATAACAAAATCAATAAATAGCGATAGGAATATTTAAATTTAAAAAGGAACATTACATAGCAAAACCAGGCAGCGTCTTAACACGGGACCAACTTTAGAGCCCGAATTGATAAATTTTTCCATTTTTTTTTTTAAAATTAATTTATGTGTAAATTAGGTTTTGAAATGCCCTTAAAACTTTTGTTTTTGTTCGAATTTTTTCCATTGAACCGAGCCCCTTTTTGAGGACAATTTAAGGACAATGTTTCACTTAAAATGCGGAGCAAAAAAAAAATTTTACAAGTGATAGCACTTGAACCAATGGAAAGTAGTTTGAAATTGATCGCCTGTTTACTTCTGTTCATATACTGACCTTATTCCAAAGTATATAGAAGTTTTCCTACGTAAGTTAAAGACATATTTGAGATAAGTTCAGCAGGATTAATATATAATTAATAATTATATATATATAATTAATATTGTATATCATAAAGTCTTCAAAAGTGACTTATACTTGCTAGATGAAATATCATTCAACATGAAAATAGTTATTGATGTAAAAGTGCGCACTTCAGTATAGCTGGTGGATTTTAGGCTTAACTTAATACTTGACTAAAAGAACAACATATCAGTCTGCTCTAGTTTCTATAAGAATTTTTTTAATGCTATGTAACCTCTCGCTGTTACTTATAACTAAAGTTGAATAAACGCATGTTAAAAATGCCTGTTTTGAAAATAATTTGTTAAAGCTAAAAGGTGTAATCTCTCAAATTATAGTTAAAACGTTATTCACTCACTTAATAAAATTCTAAAGAAAATAATCCTAAATTGTATTGAAATGAAATTGCATCTCTCACAGCATTTCTTGCAGCTTTTTACTATGAATTCTTGGACTATTTGGGCGTTCATTTCGAGATAATTTACAGATGATCGTAATTTAGTACAAAATCTTACGGCTAATTACTATTCGAGGTGCAAGGATTAAATCTGCCTTTATTCAGTTACTGACTTTGTTGCTACGCTTCAAATTAGGGGTGAACAGTTTTTTGTTTTACTTTTGTAGTGGTTTATAATAACTACCCTTGTTATTTGAGCTTGTAAGCATAGAAAGCCATTTGGAAATACTATCAAGTCTTCGGAGGATTGTTCTTATATAACAAAGCTATACACCTCTTTAACAGTAAAACTACCCGATATGCCAATTCGACCTTTTTCAATTTGTCAGCTTAGAAAAAAGTAATTATAATAGATATAATATTTCAGAATTTTTTGATGATTTTTATTTAGATGAAAAATTATTAGAATCTTTGGTTTTGTTCGATTTGTTCTAATTTTCGATTTAACTGAGGGCATATTCTTATTTTTGCCAAAGTGAATCAGTCTAACTGTACGAATTTGACCGAAAGTACATCTACATATACGAATCCACTTGGGCTTTTAATGGATTTTTTTTCGTCGTACAGACATATCGGATATTGTCTCTCGAAAAATATGCACAAATCTACATTTTTCTTTAATTTTGAATACGTGCATGTAAAGGGTGTCTCAATAAGAATGCACTATTTATATTTCTTTTTTTCATGTGAATGGCAACTCTGTCATTTATGATTGTTATGACTATTAAAAATGGATCGCTACGCAAAAGAACAACACGTTATAATTCCGAAAACTTATTGCAAAAATGACGAAAAGTTACACTGAGACCACTCGTAAACTTCGCGGAATTTCGCGTTCGAAAAAGTACTCCCAATGTGTCTACAATTTGAAGAGATGTCAATAAAAATTTGAAGAAATTTGGTCGATTACAGACATTAAATCTTCTTTGCTCCAACCTATCGCTCGATGTCTTGAAATCATTGCTGCTACAAAGGAGAGTGTAACCGAAAATCCGAGAACATCAACTTGGCATCGTTCTCAACAACTTTAAATTTCACGAAACACTACGCAGCAAACTCTTATGAAAGACCTCCACTTTTAGTCGTACAAGTTTCAGTTTATTCAGGGGCTTAGCAGACAGATAACGAACGGAGGATCGTATATAAAATTGCTCAGTTTTGTTTACATGTCTCCATAGTAGTGGGCAAAGCAATTTAGCTGATATTACAAGTACTAAGATATGTTCTTAAATAATAATCTAGGAGAAGGAGAAAAGTTCCTTGCTACCCGTGGATAAACTGATTAAGCTGAATTTTTAACTTAACATCTCAAAAAAAGAACAGTAGAGAAGAATGGTTTGCAATGTGCTTTCAAAAGGACTATTCTTATTTCGAGGGCTCTTCGTAAAGGTAAAAGATTATAAGTTTTCACTAAATGCAATAATTTTAATTATAGTTTTCACATGTCAATGCATGCAGGCGTTCGTTCTCATATAGCATCGATATAAGCGTTAATTATAAGTCATTGTGTCTTAGTCAGACAGCATTGTTACTTGTTTAAAGGCTCACATTATACATGGCATTGAAATTTCTTGTGCAAATATGTGTTGGATGTGCATGAACTGTAATCAAAATCATGCCTTGAGCTACATGATACATAAAAGTATGAAGAAGTAATTCTTTGTTCTTCGAAAGATTGTAATTAAAGGAATTTGCTTACGAATAAAAATTTATACAATTTCTACAGGACTTTGTAAAATTTAAGGTATTTTTATTACTTTTCTAAATCTCAAGTTCAGTAGAGAAAAGCATAAAAATCTTCAAAACTTCATGCTCTCAGACTAGTCAATCAAAAATCAACTCTAAAATACAATCCCACAATAATAAATGTATTGTTCCACAATGATAGTTATCCCATAATATTCGATGTATGTAACTATAATATGCACACACATTGTAAAAAGAAAAATTCAATGCAATATAAGGTGTTCTTAACAGAGTGCATTTGTATATTGCTAGTAAGCAATAAAAGAGATAACCAAACGGGAAGCAAAAGAGAGGAAGCATGAGTATTAATAATATACGTAAAGTAATGGATGGTATTAATTGTTTCTAAAGATCATTTAAATAATTTCAAGCAATATTTTTCAAATCTTTATAACTCGTATCATATTCAAAAGTAAGTTTCAATTAATTATTCATCAAAATAATACAGTTGGTTTCTGGTTTGTTTAATTTAAAATTTTGTCGTTGTACTGATATCGACTAAGATATGACGTACGCCAGCGTCTAGTGATCTGGCTTCACTTTAAGCATTTTAAGAAGCAGAATTGCAGGTTATGACCAAAGGCACTTACCTGTTTAAAACTTGTTTGATTACCATAAAGTTTATGCATTTTATATACCTCGTCTAGTTTTGAAGTGACAAGTGCTTATACATTTCTACTACACACATTCACATGTAATACATATAAAATAGAATATTTTATCACTATTCGCAAAAATCAATTTATTTCATGACATAAGGTGACAAATGAATGTATCATTTAGCACTTACGAAAAGATTCTTTCATATTTATGAGTATAATTTTCATAAGTATAAGCCAATGAGGCTAATGCATTGCGTCCAAAGTATGTCATCTTTTTAAATTAGAGAAATTGATAGGATATAATACGCTCTAATACCCACTAGAGTGTAAAATATGCAGATCGATGAAAAGAGGACGAGTAATTTTTTGTTTTTTTCAAGATGAATTTTTTTTAATTAATTAAAAATTAAATAATTAAATAGCAGCTGTTAACTTTTAATTTTTTATATTAGTTTTTAATTTATATTTTGTGTTATGTTCAAAGTTTATTCTATCCTTCTCTAAAGTACCTAATAATGGGCTTCAGATGATAGTCAGAATCAGAAGAGCAGCAGAACAATTTCAATCTATCTATATACTATCTAATGGCTGTTCTTCTAATATGTATTCTTCTTCTTCTAATATGAATTCTTAAATTTTTTCCATATCTACCACTCTAGGATGTTCAGACTTAGTACCATCTTTGACTTCTTCTTTACCTGTCTGAAAACGCTTATATCATTGGAAATTTATTGGATGTCACAGAGGATCTTTACGAAAGCCAGAAACATATTATAGCATTCGTTCCAGATTAAAATCTTAAATCCAGCTTTAAACATAAGTTTCAATAACAAGTGACTGACTATTGCTTTTTATTTTCAACTGTAAACTATTATAATTTCATGAAACCTTAAAGAGATTGAATATGAATTTCAGTTAATAGATTAGAACACAAAACAAATTAAAAAGATATTATTTCTACAAAGGTTCTGTGTAGCTTCATCGCAACAATTAAATAAAAACAATAAATAAAATGACACCTACTGAACCCGCTGACTATAACAACTTTATGATACCTGTTATACATTTGTCATATTTCCTACATTAACATGCAGGTGTGACTTGTATCCATTTATGAATGTGTTATTAATATCTCATGACATGTCAACAACTTTATTGAAAATTCAACTATAAAGTAACTAACGCTTTACCAAGACAAGACATCAAGGCCATACACATCGAACTATTTACTAAGTGTTCTTTTATTATATTTTTAACGACTAATATTTTTCATCCCCAAAAATTAATGTAAAATTATTGCTTTTCCTCAATATGTTAGGGTTTTCCTACGGCATGTCAATATGCCTTATTGTGGAAATTGTGTAGAGCACGCAAACCATCTGATAAATAAACGTACAATTCTTGGTGGCACATGTTTACTCATTTGACATGTTGACATGATTGCTGGGATATGTCAGCTATAATGTATCGAATTTCTTTATTAAGATTGCTTTCTTGCTTGCATTTGATACTTTCAATCTGGCAATGAACTCGCATTACCCAGATTCGAGATACTATAATCATTGAATTGTATTTTAATCTTAATGCTTTCATTGGCCGAATGACCTGATGCATTAACTAAGTGAATCCAATTGGTCTCCGCCTTTAATAATTTTAGGCTGCTGTCTTTTGGCTCAATTTGGATGCAACTTTGATGCAAAAGCCTCATAACTACTTTGCGTACGTACTTTTTATATTCCACACCATTCGGATGTACGTAACACCCAGAAAGACTTATGATGGACTCATCATCTTTTTTTATAACGATAGATTCAAAATCATTTTGCAAATGGACTTAAGCCTGTTTATCTGTCCGAATATCTTCTTGATTTCTGTCCGTGTCTCTTTATGTTCGACCTACAAGGTCACAATTTTTGAGATATTTTTATGAGATTTGGTACACTGATGCATGGATTATTAAAAACTGATTGTATAGGACTATTTTTACAGTCAGTGAAAAAATTCGCAATTTTTAAAATTTATCGACAAAGTTCGGAGAAAGATGTTATTTTGGTATACAAAATAATTTTGCGTGTAATCTTAAATTTCCATTTACAAATTTTTCGCTTTAAGTGTTGGTAGACTGTGTTACGGTAATATACATATGACTACAAATTTTGTATAGGATCTGTTTTGCTTTCGTACATTATAAAGACATTTAAGCCGACTTCATATATTGCATATAGAGAATGTAAATTTTGTAGTTGGAGAAAATTAGTTACTCCTAAAATAAAAAGAAATAAATATTTGAGAATATTATAAAAAAATATGCATGTACTCCTGTACCCCTATACTCCATGTAAGTAATACCCAAGACGACATTAAAAACTTGGCGTCAAAGAAAACTGAAAATTTCGAAATACATGATATCCAAAAACTGCTTTTGAACACGTTCAATGCAGTTATAAGAATATGAAGAAGAACGCATATTTGGACCGTATTCAGTTAAAGTTAATTGTACTTGAATTCAACTTTAAATTAATTAAAATAATTTTTTAATAATGTATTAAACTCCTTGGACCAGCAGTCAACGTAACTCAATTTAAGCACATTAAAAGCAGTTATAAGAATATAAAGAAGGTCGCATAATTTAATTTTAAATTAATTAAAACAAGTCTTTTAACAATTTATCGAACTCCTGGGACAAGCGGCCAATACAACATTATCGATTTCTTAATTTTTCCAATAGATGCAGTTTCAATGCAGTTATGAGTATATAAAGAAGATTGCATCATTGAATCGTATTCAGTTGAAGCTGATATTACTTTAAATTTAATTTTTAATTAATTAAAACAATTTTTTAATAATTTATCGTATTTTTTGGACCGGCATTCAATGTAATGTTATTGATTCCTTAATGTCTCCGATAGGTGACTAAAGAAGACAGCTATCAAACGTAAACTTCAGCATAAAAATGACAATGCATTGTTCAATCAAGATTCATTAAGACAGTAAAGAGTACAAAGAGCAAGAGAAGAATAAAGAATGAGGAGATCTTTAAGTTGTTGAAGGGCATGTAAATCACACAGCATTATCAGTCGATGCTTTCAAAGCGGATCGAAGCAAAAGTGCGCTTCTAGGCGATTAAAAGAAAACATTTATTCAAGATCTTCAACAAACATAAAGATATTAGCATTATAACCAAAAGGAATTGGTTGATTGTATGAAAAGTTATAAGATACACAAAGTATCGGACCAAGGCAGCTCTCAAGCGGTGCTCCAAAAGTTAACAATATAAAATAATATGAAATAATTAAATAGGACTTTTTCGATTATTTGTAACTGAAAGTACAAATGAAGATTACGAGCGGAAATGTTGGATTTACATCTCTTTTTTACTGTCCACTTTAATGACGGCAAGTGAAGAATTCCTCTTCTGAATCAATTCAAAATCTTACAATGATCAGGAATGGAAATAATCTATAAAACTTTTATTGCGTTTATCTAAAAATTACAAACGAAGTAGTAAAACTTCTCTACTGCTGTCCATTGCAAAGTAGAAATTCAATTTTAATTTGTGTAAAGATTTGAAGGCAAATGTTACCTCCCCATTCAATAATGTTGCATGCGGTTGATAAAGTTGTTATTTGTAAAAAAGAAAATGCGCTGAATTTTCTTAATATATACCATTTTACGCTTTAGTTCACATCATTTGGTAAATGATGTATTTAAATAACACTTTTGCACAATAACAATAAAACCGATAATTCATAAGCAAACACAGCAATAACCATAAAGGAAACTTTGAACAAAACGCTATCATGACACGCAATGATAGCGACCGCAATGTGTTCAAAGAAAACAAACCGAACAAAAGTTGTTAGGATAAAGTTTTATGTTCTTTCCTGACTGTAAGAAAACTTAGAATAAAAACAGAAAACACTTAGAAACGACACCACTAGACAATGGGCGATAAATTAAGAAAATAGTGGTTAAGGAAACAACTCTGCGAAGAATATATACATATATGTAGGTATTGACTATTGGTCAATAATTTCCGGCACTGACACGCAGATGCCGTATCTATGCAAAAAAACCGTATAAAAGTACTGATCATCAAGCGACGCCTGCCAAAATTTCATTAATCATTTCGATCATTTGTCTACGATTTACAGTGGTTTTAGTGACCACACTTCGCTTTTGGTGGCAACAAGTAACATTCAAAGTCAGCATTGACTTCAAAAGTCTTTTGTGTCGAAAAAAACAATTAATAGGTTGTTTGCCGATTTTAGAGACTTATAAGTGTTTTGAAAGATAAAACATTTTTCTGTAGTTTTTTTGTACCCTACACCAATTTTGGTACGAGATACAGTAAGTTTACATCGATGTATTTAATATCTCTAGAAGGGCTTAATATAGATCCACCTTTTATTATACCAATCAATTTAGAATAATTTTCTTAACTGCTTTGAAATTGTCTGTCCGTCCATATAACTGTCTGATGTTTGCTGATATCTTCATCTGCAGATGGCAATCTTTGAGACGATCTGCATTAATTTGGTACACTGAGATGCTTTGGTCCAAGTACAAACGCCAACGAAAATGGATTCATTGGACCATTTTTACGACTACTCTTTATAAAACGCAACATTTGAAAAAGATCTTCCTATGAAAAAAGTTGCAATTTCTAATAATTCTGTTGTAAAAAGATCTAATTTCTAATATTTTGTGATGCAAATGAGTTCTTGATAGTAATTTGACATGAAATTTAACCAAAATTGGATTACGTAAGTCTATTTTTTAGATAGTATTATTGTTCTCATGAAAAGCAAGTGTTTTTGACGCAACAGTTTTTAATTTCTAGTATTTTATGGCAGAAGTAATTGTGGGATAAGAAACTCTTCCGCGAAGAAATTAAAAATGTTAAATTTGGATCATTTCAGGCTTTAGAACCCCTTTCCTATAAAGGCTACTATGAAAGGCGTGCTTTTATACAATAACAAGGTATGATTTCTGGTAATACCTATGCGATACCTATTTGAAGTACCGTGTTACAGGCCTTTTGAGATTGTAACAAGCTTCGCTTGAACAGGTATCTAATCGTTGAGAGAGGCTCTCAGAAAAAGTAATATTATCTCTTAGGAAAACCGGTGAAGGTTATTTTCTACAACTAATATAGAAATTATGGGACTTCTGTCAAGTTTTTAAGTATTATAAACGCACATACAAATTTAGCATATTCTCTCTCCCTCTCTCTTACACAGGATACTATATGCATTAAGCATTAACTTACCTTCAGAGTTATGTTATAAAACAGAAACCATCATTATTTATATCCTGCTGTTTAAGTATTCCGTATTCACTCTGCAGTATTGTTCACAATATTTGAATGTTTTTCGAAGAAAAAAAAGCATCCAATTTTAAAATTTTTTCAATACCTCTTCTGAAAATATTAGATGTTGTCGGCAGTATTCATAATTCTCCTGACCAACTAAATAATAATAATAACAATAATAATAATAATAACACTTAAGAAAAAATCATAACAAAAATTATATTCTTGTTTTTATGACTTCGATGCTACCTAATAATTAAAATAATTGCCTGAAAACTAAAACAAAATTCTTAACTTTAACAGCGATAAAAATTTTTATGATTTTATGATGTACGGAGACGTGTTACGTTGCTTTGTTTGGACAAAGCGTTTTCTAAGGACTAACAATTTTTAAAAATATAAATTCTAAGAACATTTTTTATTATAACAAAATAAAACGCAAACGAAGAACGGTGCCTTGTTCCACTTTGGTTTTTCTCTTTACAGAACATTAAATATTTTAACGATAAAAACGGTGCTAACATTGGCAACGTTATATTAGGTTTGTATTTATATTTCAAATGATGATAAAATTTCATATATCCAACGCTGAGGAATGGAGTCCATCACTCTTCGTATTTTAATGTTGATAGTCGTATGGCCGATAAAAATCAGCGAATTTGTTAAAACATGTGGGCGTAATATGTCTACATTTGCTCAAAGGTTAGTGTCACAGCAAGAACTTACAATAAACGATGCAAAATTAATCATCTGTATGTAGTTATAGCTAACGAAAGACTTAACGATTGGCGTGACATGGTGAGTGCTTACAGTTCGCCACGAGGTCAACACAATTTTCTTGTATGTTTTTTAAGTTTCTTTTTTGTTCTTCCCTTAAAACGGTCTCTTTGCTGTGATCACACACGAGTTAAAAAATGTTGTTTTTTTTTCATATGACTGATTTGGCACGTTGCTTTCTCAGCTAATTTAAAATCGTTTAAGATTCGCACTAATTTCATAAGTTTTATGACCGACTAACTGAGTTTACTTAGCGGCCCGCATGAGTAGCAAAGCAGTCGTTTTTTTCTCTCTTCTTTATTTACTTTTAAAACTTTAACGATCAACAGTCTTCGGCATATTGTGTATGCATCTAAAGGAAATGGTTTTTGTTTTTGTTGCTACAAGAGTGGTTCTTTAAAAAGACTTACATTCCGTTTTGCTGATTTAATTAATTGTACGAAATAAGCTTAGTGTTACTTAACGCTACGTTAATTTCATTTAATTCATTCAAGCAATCGAAAACTCTTTCCTTTAAATTAATTTTTAAAAGTTCAAAAAAAAAAATTTATTAGTTTTCAAGAAAACTTAATTTCATTATCAGATGTTGAATTGTGTATCACAAAAAATTTAAATCCCACTTATGTGCGAGTAATGAAAAAACGATCCTTGAAATAAAGTATATGATCGGGCGACTGAAAATGTTTTTATCACCACTTTTTTGAACACACTACTGGACGTTTTATAGGCGAATTATACCCATTTTTTCGCAAATGCTTTTACCTTAGAACCAGGCCCATTTTCGAATATGATTCGCGGTCATCAGCTACTACTGTGGAAAAAAAATCGCTGATAACAAGATTACTTAAAAGGAAGAAAAAGCACTGCTATTAGTGATCCAAAAGGATAAGGGTCAATTCAGTTCAGTCAGTTGTTCACGACAGTTATACCAAACTACCAAAAAAATACAGATATAAATATCAGAGCGCGGGTATTTGAAAACAAGAAGCAAGAAGCTTATGTTCGGCTGTGCCGAATCTTTTACACCCACCACCTTTATCTTAAAGAAAAGGTAAAACAACTACCTTTTAATAGATAGGCGTGGCAGACTTTTTCTATATTTATAGAACGTGGAAACTTTTACCCTGTACTCTATGAATAGTGAGAAAAATACCCAAAAAACAAAGGTATTTACAGGTTGTTTTATATTGTAGGCGCGGCGTGTAAACGAATTTGCCCATTTTGAATACCAAAATATCTGAAAGAACTTTCAATGTTTTTTTCAAATTTCATTCAGATGTCTTAAACTTTACGATCGAGAAAATGGCAGTCATTATATAGATAAACAGACAAACAGACGGACAAACGGACATACCGGCGGGGAAGGATGTGTCTATTCGCATTTCGAGTTTCATACTGATCAAGAATATACACAATATATGTGGGGTCTGTACCATCTTTCTTAACGTTACAAACGTTTTCACAAAAAAATTAAACTCAATATTCCATTATATCGAGGGATCGTGGTCGATCCTTTTAATTTTTGCATAGGGACTACGGGATAGCTAACACAATATTTATGCTATGGTTTATTACAAATAAGCAAAAATTAATTTTGCTTTCAAAAACAGCTGTGTTCTCAGTCTAAGTTGTACTGTCTGTATTGCCTTGTCTTTTGACCAATTTGGCCCATTTTCAATACTAATCTGTGTGCACGAACTTCCAACGTTTCTGCCAGATTTGATATCTTCATTTTTGCAGCCAGGAGAATGCTTACCCCAGACATTACACAGGCGCAGAGACGGACATACTTGAATCGATTCTAAATTTGATGCTGACCAAGGATATGTATACTTTATGGGGTCTCCGAAGTTCCTTCTGGGCATTACAAACAAAATGACAAAATAAATATAGTTTCATCCTTCGGTAGGGGGCACAAAAAAAAGATGCAGTCTGATTACTTTTTGTCTACAGTAGCATATGCTGAGTTTCAACTTTCTACATCCATAAGCATTCAAACGGCAGACGAATATAAGTACAAGCTTAAATCTATTCAAAATTTTAAGTAAGGCAAAGATATATTGTTCATTGTCTAATATTTATTTCTGGATGGATGGATAGAAGAACAAATTTGGCTATTTAGCGATAGGCATAAGAATATACTTTTACGGGATTGTGAAACGAACAACACAGGTTTGTTGAAAGCTTCAAATATCTAAATATAAAATAAATTAATACGAAGATGAAGCAAACGAGTTGGTTTAACTTTATGTACAATTTCTTATGCAACAATTTCGAATTAATATGTTAGCGAGAAAAGTTTGTATGAGTAATGCAAGTATATCGGTTTGTGTAAAATATTCCAAGTTTATTATAGCAGGTTTATTGATATGATAAAAGACGGACTTAAAAATGAAGCAGCAAGAAGAAGGACGGTCTGATTAGCAGACGGGGGAGATTAATCCCATCATAGGACCAGAATCATACACTGATTAACATTATTTATAAGTTACAACATCTCCGGTACGTATGTCCGAGCTCTATAAAAGACGTAAGCACCACTCCATCTTCTGGTAATAAACATAAAAATTAATTAATGTTATTTGATTTGAATAGTTTAGTCCCTCTTTCAAACTTTTGAAGCATAGATCAACAATCTTTTATCCTCTTTGCAAACATACATGCTATGCCCTTTCATTATACTGCAATGAATCGCTGCAAGCAATTTATCCGTATAGATATCATTTATCAGGCATAAGTTTAAAAAACTGCATTCAATTTCTGTAAAATATTTTAAAAAATTATGTCCTCTCATTTGCATGTATAAATAAACTTTCAGACAATGTTAGATAAAACACAATGGATCATTTGAAACCTTATATGGAAGAACAGTTACCGAAAGTATTTCCTGCTGGAATATTGCAAGAAAAAACTTCAATATTTACTAAAAATGTTTCATATATTGGAAAGATTGCAAAGATTTATGTTGATGTCATTTGCCAAATAGCGTTGCAATGTTATCTAGCGTTTTAATATCAAAGCAGCAAATAGGAAACAATTTTTAAGTCTAGATGGTATAGGAAATACAATGAAATAATAATTCATTTTATCCATATGTATATATATATACATAAGTTGCTCTTACAAAGACTTTCACCTACACTTATTACGCAAACAGAAAAGTTGAAAAATAAAAAAAAAAAGAGCAAAAAAATTTATACACGCCTCTTAAATCAAACCTTTGCATAGAAATCTCTCGTTTACTCATCAAAACAGCCTTTCATGAAACTCATAAGAGGACAGCGTTTCTAGTGAAAATATATTGTTCGAGGGACTGTTTGCTTCGTACTTTAGTAGTACACTGTTTTAGCTATAAGACTTTACATGTCTATATGTTGTCTATATCTGAAAGCACCAGCTTTATATGAAAATGAAAGAAAATGATTGAAAAATTTTGGGACCATTTTTCCAGTCCACTCAAACCTTATACGGTTAACTCAAATTTACTCCAGTAGTGTGACTTGTCACTTGTAGTTGACTGTATATTATATTTGGACAAATATATGCAACATATATATTCAGAAGATCTTAAGGTAGACCCACTTTTTATTATACCAATCAATTCACTGTCATTTTTAGAATCGATTCCAGAGTATAAAAAAAGGGTATAAAAAACGAGTAGTATAAAAAAAGTAATTTTTTATTGTAGTATTTTGGCCTATAAAATAAATATGGAAATTTTGTATCGGTTGGGATCATTTTTTGAATCAACTCCGATTTGATTTTGCCTATAAAAAGTAGACTTTTATGTAACTAAAATATCTAATTTCCAATTTTCTAAATTTTATTGTCAATATTCATCTCTAAAAGCAACTTGACGTAAAATTTAATGGTGTTAAATTTGGATCTTGTAGGTCTATTTTTTGGACCTTATCACATGTAAAGGTTTTCATGAAAGTAAGTTTGGTCTAATTTTCAGTTCTTTACGCGACGCAGATACGCGAAGAATATCGAAGCCTTAGCAAGAAAATTAAATTTGCTAAATTTGGACCACGATAATTCAGGTTAGACAGGGGCTGCTCCATGACTTTACCTCGAACCAATCTATCATTTTTGGTATTTTACTTTGGATTTCTCTTAAGAGAGATGTTATAGAGTATTTAGTATCCGTCTTTCTCTGAGTATAATATTTTTGAGTCTATTTGAGTCTATTTTGAGTCTATATTAGTATAGTATGGTGCTGTTGTTTTATAAGAATTTAATACATATAAATAAATACTAAATGCTACAAAGAATTGAAAAAGTATTCTAGCAATAAAAATTTATTTATTTATTCATTATACTAAACCAAGCTACCAACTTAACTCAACAGAAGGGTATGGAAACAGATTATGATTATTTAACGCATTTATAAGACCAGTTAAATTTTTTCATAAAAACAAACTATTATGGTCTTATGTCTTGCTAGCAATTTGCACAATTCTTTTTTGCCAAATATGAGTTAAAGAATGTTTGCCAACTAGCTAGTTTCATAAATACCAACCAATACAAGTATGACCGAAGAATACAGCACAAGACCCGACATACATTATCAATAAAAGTTGCTTGCTTTGACTGGCTACACTACCATCTATGATACGTAAGAATCCATGTGAGGATGACTCTGTCATTGAGATACATGAGGTATAATTAAATGTAATTAAACTAACTATAAAGTGTTAAGTACTTACAGCAAACTGAGCTTTGGTTACAAACTAAAATGTAGGAAACTTGCACTGATATTGTTTTCTAAAGACAAAAATACCTGCTACAGAATTTAAGGATGCTTCTCGTAGTGATTCGCACAAATAAAAGAAGAAGAGTAAAAAAAACAGCATGGCAGAATAGTAAATGTGTAAAAAAAATAAAGAAAAATTCTTCAAAGGTCCTCACAAACGATTGCCTGTCACAATAGCAAGAAGAGTTAAATGAAATTATTTGGTCGTACTGATGATGATTGATATCAAATGTGACTTTATTGCATAAGAGTCTGACGACTATTTGCGACCCTAATTAGAGCTCATAACAGTAATGGATGTATAACTTCTAACTTTTTGCTTAAATGCATTTGCTCTTGCAAAGTCAAGTTATAAAAAAACAAAAAGCATTTGTTACCCGCAAACTCAAACTATTATTTAAAAATACATAAAGTACCTTTGTCCATTAGAGCGGTTTCAGTGAGAAACATGAAATTATAATTCAAGGTCGAGTCATGAGAAAATGTGTTGAAAATCTTGTTTTTCTTATGAAATCTCATTTTCTCATTATCTTTTACTTGACATGAATTCGATTTTGAACTTAATTTGCTATTTTGAGTAAGGAATGTTCGAATCAAGTCTTAATTTTCTTTCTCAACTCATGCTATTGTCGTAACGCCAACAATTGACAGACCGATAAAACCAATTTGAAACAATCTAATTTAACCACATTTTGATTTTTTTTTTAATAATTTATAACTTTTATAATAAATTGTAGGTGAAGCTTCATACAGACAAATGTGGAAAATTTGCAATTGATGATGTAATTTGAATTGCATATCATATTATAATTTGTCGCATATTTCTTGCGCAGAGCGGTAAGTATCGGAAAAATATTGGATACAAAAATCAGCGGACATACGAAGAGGTGCCGAGCAATGTAACAAGGGATGTCTCAATAAGAGTGCATTACTTAAATTCTGTCAGTTTTTTTCATGCAAGTGCAACTCTGAAATTTGACAGCTGTCACCTATGATTGCTTCGATTATTAAAAGTGACGCGCTATAGAAAAGAAGAACGCGTTATAATTGTGAAAACCCATTATAAATACAAGAAGACCGTTCGCAAACTTCGCGGAAATTTCGGTCCAGAAAGTAGAGTGGTCAAAATTTCTCCTTTGCGCTAACTTATCGCTTGGCGGCTTGAAAACATTGCTACTGTAAACGAGAGTGCCGCCGAAAACCTGAAAACATGAACTCCGTATCGTTCTCAATAACTTCAAATTTCACAAAGCACTATGCAGTGAATTACGACGAAAGACCTTCACATTCATCCGTACAAGATTCAACGAAATGTTATTATAAA
This sequence comes from Glossina brevipalpis, assembly GCA_000671755.1. Classification (NCBI taxonomy): domain Eukaryota; kingdom Metazoa; phylum Arthropoda; class Insecta; order Diptera; family Glossinidae; genus Glossina; species Glossina brevipalpis. The sequence continues at coordinate 527,008 of KK351011.1, read as the reverse complement.
TGTTTTTTTTTCTAATTGTTTGAAAGCGTTTTTTGAAGATGATCGATAAGTAAGTAAAGACTAATTATCTATTTTTTCCCACTCTTATTAGGAAAAATTGTAGACAAGCGTCTTTTGCGTGCTCGTCCTATCTTTAAATTTATTTCTTTGGTCCAAATAAATTATTATACTAAACAACAGGTGTATTCATTACTTTTTCTTCAAAATGTAGAGGTAAGTCCGTATTGTCTTTTTCTCGAACTGCCATCTATCTGTTCATTTAAAACAAAGAAATCGACGGCCGTGTATCTACTAAAGATGAAGGAGAAGAAACGCAAATCAATAATTTTTTATCCCTATTGTAACAATATTTTGAATAAATAATCTCGTCCGTTACATAAGAAGACTCCTCGCTGCATAAAATTCGCTTAAGTTCTTTAGTTTTTATATCTCAAAATGAGGCACATTTTCAAAAACTTTCGATTTTTTTCTTATGATATTATAAGTAAACCGTTAGCTTAATTTAATTGATTATTGCGCTGAACATGACAAGAGTGAAAAGAATATTTTGAAGTTAACGGTCACTAGCCATAAGGGAAAACAATCTGGAATAAGACTCGCAACAAAATTCTTCAATGTCAATTTTGTTATAAAAAAAAGTTAAGTCACGATAGCTCCGACAAAAAAAAAATGCTTGTGAATGCCTAGCGACATGCGCCGTCTCTGTAATGCTGCTCAAAATAGTAATTTTATGTACCAAGCTTTAAAATAGCTACTGCAGTGCAAATACAGATAGCTACATCGACTTAGGATCATCCATGAACAAGCCTTTATGAACTAATATGCCATCATTTTTCTCTATTGGATATAAATGTTTACATTGATCAGTTTTGGTTTGGTAATCTGTTAAGTGTTTTAAAGCGTTGCTTACTTGCTTTATTACCTTCCAAGGATGTAGACGTTAATGCGCTGTTTAACTTTAACTGACATAAAATTTGTCATTGCCTTGTAAAGCAAGAAAACTACATTCTAAATAGAATTAGCCATATCTGCTTGTCTGCCCGCAAATTAGATATAACGATGTAGATAAGACTCAAAAAAAAAAAAAACATTAACTTACACTTGCGAATGCTAATCTTAGTATACTAAGCTGAAAGGAAACTCATTACTCAAATTGAAAGAGATGAACTACACAAGAAAGTTACTGATTACGTTTGTGTAGCATATAATCAAAAACACTTATGCCCCTTAAAGATTTCCGGGCTTACAAAATGCTCGACGCGTGCTTTAATAGAAGATTTCATTAAATTGATTTGAATATTGCATAATTTACAAACTAGGAACTCGAAAGTGGTGCTGACACGTGTACAAAATAAGCAATTATTAAAAGTCTCAAGTACTCGCTGAGAATTGCTTTTTTGTTCATTGCAAAGAAATAAATAATCAAAACATTATTTGTTTTTATATTAGTTAAGCCATTCATCATAACACAACTCCTTTTGACGCATGCATTTTATTTTGAACTTATGAAGGAAACGCTGTGTCTACATTGCTGAATTATAGAAAATATTTATAAATTTCTTTAACTATTAAATTCAATCAGTTAATCGCAATTTTATGTTGTCATACACGTTATACGTAGACAGAAAGCGATGCAAGGGACGTCTGGTAAATAATATCCAGATTATCGTATTGTCATCACATTTTGTAAAAAGTAATTATTGCCTCGTAAAGGAGGGTGTAATTTTCATTGTTTAAAACTAGCGTAGGTAGGACAGAAATCCTAAAGAATGTCGAAATAAATTACGTGAATTGTTTCTCTCTTAATAAACTCTCTCATCACATACAGAAGGTTTTCTATTTATATTAATGTATTTCTGTCATAAAAACCTTTCGAAATCGCAATAAAGTGCTGAGATTTTCTCTTCTATGATAAAAAAATAGAAACTTCGATCGTGTTTTTTATATAGAAAAAGAAAAACAAGAAAAACCCTTACAGTAGCGTCCAAAAGAAAAATTGTAAAGCAAATTTTGGTACAATTAATTTTTATGCTAAACGACAACTACTATGTAACCGTTTTAGTTATTATATCATATCAAAAATTGGACCATTTTCCCATAACAATTATAATTTTAAAAAACCCCAATTTCTCGAAATAAAATTTGATGAGAAATTTGGTGAGCCCAGTTTCATAGCAAGCATAGCATAATAACCTCTACAGCCTTTATATGACAAAAAGTCTAAATTTTTATTTCTTTGATTAATTCCATTGATTCATAGCAGTAATTTGTAGCGCATAAGTTAGGTCTGCTTTACCAAACTGTAATATTTTTACTTCTTTTCAAGTAAAATTTAATCTCAAAATAGTTTTTTCGGATTACCATTAATAGATAAAAATATTGATAAGTTCGCTAAAAATCGTACGATGAATATACAAACCTCCACTTTTCAACATGAAATAACAATGAAATTGAGTTCTGTAAAAAAAAATTAGTTGCATCAATAGCTCAACATATTCACTTAAAATCCTTAGCAAGGAAAAACACAAAATATTACAGATAAAAACGTTGTTTCCATGTCGCTGAGCTCATCAATGAAGATAGATTCCTTTAGGAACAAAATTTAACGAATTTGTCTCATTTCTACTTTTCCCAAGAAGTCGTAATTTTTGATAAATGTTTCGTGACTTTTCTGAATTACAAATATATAATTGCTGCGTTATAAATACAATTATGTGAGCGTGTGTTATGTAACTGTAGGTTATGTTTGCGCAAACAGGTAAGTAAATTTATCTCAAATTGGTGCTCAAAATAATAGTTAACGGTTTGATCAAATCGTTCAAAATTATTACTCTTTCCAAACATTTACTACACTCTGTACTGTAATAATGATCTCTTTTCATTCAGCTGTGCATTCATAATTCGTTAATGGGAATTGCTCACCATTATTATTAATATCTGCTATAGTTACACACAACCTGTAAAGTATATATATTTTTGATTAGCGTCAAATTTTGAATCGATTTATACATGTCTATCAGCGTCGGTGAAAACATTTTCTTGGCCACAGCATAAAAGCATTGGAATTTCTTGAAGGCAGGTTGGTAATTGATCAAATGGTTGACAAAATTGGTTAAACGGTTCACTTACAGTTCAACATAAACGGAGACTACCCCAGTTTCCAAAACAAAAAAAAAAAAAAAATTATGAAAATTATATTCGGCTGTGCTGAAGCTTTTATACCCACCGCCTTTATCTTAAGGAAATAGGGGAAAACATTAAATTTTAAAAGGTGTGAGTGAAAAATTTTCTATGTTTATGGAATAACGTGGAAATTTTGATTTTGAAGTCTATGAGCACTGAGCAAAATATCTGATTTTATAGTGTAGGTTTCATTTTTCAATGTAGGACCTATTTCTAATAACAAAATGGAAACATCGTCCGCATGTACCCAAATTTATAGAGTATGAAAATCCCTTTTTTTCAAAATTTGTGTAAAACTCAAGAGAATATTTCAGAGGTTCCCACACGATGGCTGCTTGGCTTTGTAGGGTTTGTGGTAAACATTGTTTCGCTCCAAAAAATTAAAATATCGTGTTCAAATTTCCGGAACCCTAGATTTCCGCGCATGTTAGTGTTGAACAGGACACCGTAAAGTGAGAACACGTCTGCTTTAAAAAAACAAAGATTATGATTTCTGCTTATTACTCATTAACCACACTAGAAAGGTTTTTAAAAGTTTTTGCATTTATCGAGATAGTTATCCCCTAATATCAGTACAATAATGGAAAGGATCGATCACGCTCACTCGATATAATAGACTATTGAAATATAATTTTATAATTTTAAAATGTTTCTAACATTAAGAAAGAAACTTGGGAAAACCCATAAAATGTGCATATTCTTGGTCACTACCAAATTCGGAATCCACTTGGACATGTCTGTCCATCTTGTAATCCTTCCATCTATCTGTATGCTTATCTGTGTAGTCTTTGCGATAATCATTTTCCCGATCGCAAAAATGAAGACATCTGGATAAAATTTTGCAAAAACATTGAAAATTCTATCATATACAAAGGTCACGCCTTCAATATAAAATCAGCTGAAAACATCTCTGTTTTCTAAGTGTTTTGCCCGCTACTCCTTGACTGTACAATAAAAATTTCTACGCTTTTCCATAAAAATATAAAAAAAATGCCGCGCCCACCTATAAAAATTAAATTTTCTTACACCGTTTTTTAAGATGAACGTAAAGATATAAAAAATTCGAACATAATTTTGTTACTCGTTTTAGATTCAAATGTGCAAAATTTGAGTTTTGGGTCGTAAGGCCCCTTAAATTAGAGATGTATCGTAAGAACGGCTACAGTGGTGCTAGTTTTTAACACATCTAAAAAATAAAATTTTTCTTAATATATATATACATAATATAACCTTCTCGACTTCTATTACCTTTCCTTGCATGTCAAAAACATGACTGCCATCAACATTCCGTTTTTTCAAATATTTCGCAAAAGAAATAATTTTTTTTTTACGTCATTTCAAATGTAGTTGCATATAAATTAAGGTGGACCTTAAAAAAGTATGCTTGATTTTCTAATTTAGATAGACTAAGCTTCCAAATTCAACCATAATTTTATGCCAATTGCTTAGCGGAGCTATGATATGATGATGAATATACGAGCTCTGTTAATTCAGTTGGTAAATGTTTCTGCTGGTTATATTCGAATTTACCTTCGCACCTTTGCAAAGGCATTACTAACTTTGTAACGTAGATTTGCGAAATAGTTAAGAAAGCTTTACATATGAATTTTGAATCCTCGCTTTGTTTGAATTAAAATAAAATAGACGCCGCGTTGATCTGTATAGAAATGTCTCAAAATAATACAAAAGTCCTGCGATTCTCCTTTAAAAAAATAAATGTTCGCTTTCTTAAAAAGTCCGCTGCGAAATTATTGTATTTATAAGAGAAATCTGTATCCAACATTCAAATGAACAAAAAAAATTGATCTTTTTTTCAGGGCTATTTGTGAAATTTCGACTCCGTCTACGGAAAAAATTTCAAATTTAAGACTTCAATTTGGCGAATCTCAAAAAGTTCATCAATTGTCGTGTGTACCTAAGCGCATTATCTTATTATCTTATAAATAATCACAATAAATTGAAGTAATTCGGAAGAATTTTTAACAAATATATGTAAATTAGTATCATAGCAAAAAGATTACGATTTCAAAACATATCCTAGAAAAGCAACTTTAATTTCCTCTCGAGACTTTTTCCAATTGATACAAAGCTGAAAAGTGTCTCCATTTTCTTAAACCATACCTTATGATCTTAGAGTTAAATATCGTGTTTAGTTTGCAAAGGCAAAAGAGGTTTGACTGGCTTTGGAAACAGGGGAACATAACGGGACAATTGAATTCCATAGTAAGCTTATAAGGCTGAACAATCGCTTTCTAGATGTTCAAATAATGCAGTTTTAAACGCTTTCTCTTAGAGATAATGAGAAGGAAAATGGCAGCGCCTGTAGCGAAGTAGCTGCGGGATTAAAGATACTATGACTTCAAGCAAACACTTCCAAGCAATACTTAAAAATAAAATACTTTAAAGGTCCCTTTGCAAAATTAATTTAATTTTATTTTATTTCAAAAATATTCAAGAACAAAAACAATCCATTTAGCTAGATTTTAATGAATGTACAATTTACATGTTTTCATTTTCTGCCATCTCACGTATTACTAATTTGGACTCAATTCAATTGGGCTAAAAAGGCGCTTCGGCCTTGATAGAATCAACAAACGCGCAAGAGAATTTTCCATAATATCTACTTTCGGTTTTGTTCACGTTGTATGCGTGTACGATAAACGCGGGATACCAAATTCCACGAATCAATAAATCGATCCATACACGTGAAAATGCATTTCTGCTCTGATGAATTCACCTGGACGCCCGGTTTAGTGATACATTTACTAAAGCATTTTTCTGTCATCTTTGTTAGAAATTCCTCCGCATTAGCTACCGCGAGATGTTGCTTAACTCCTTCCATTAATTCCACAGTCTCGCTTTTCGAAAAACTCATTACATCTGCCATTTTGTTGCAATGTAGTTCTAGATCAGCTTTCAAAAAAAAACAAATTTTTTTTAGTCTATAATTTTCTAATAAAGAAGTATAAATAAATTTTAATATTTTCATCACCTGACAGTATTTCTTCGCCCTACTGATGTAAAAAGTTCGTTGTGAATGTGAATTTCTTTGTCTGAGCCTTAACAAGGTTAACGATTAGTCATTAGTTCATTGTAGATTTTTTTGCGTGTTCTCATGTCCGCCACGCGAAAATATACTTTTATGAAATGTATTATTATTTTATTTAACATTTTTTGTTTTTTCATTTTGATTATAGACTTTTCCCTGCTCTTACCTGTACCGCGTAAATTTTTAAATGACGTTTAAATGATTTAAACTACGCTGGTTTTTTTTGTATTTTTTTTTTTTGATACGACGTACTGAGTAGTAATGTGGTGTATGTACATATTACTGTAATGACGTTAAGTATGCATTTATCTATGCAAGTAAGTGTCTAATTAAAGGGCAGATGTGTTACAAGCAGAGGAAAATATGTATCCGCAAAAATCGATTGTTAATATTGGGTGATCTGAAAGACGCGACTTCATCGGCAATAATGTTTTCGTGTGCACCCAAAAGGTAGTGAAAACCTAATCTCTCGCAAGTACGGATCAGTTTTAGTTACGGGAAATGATAGTATATTTATAGATAAATCTAACTGGAAAATCAAAGCTCAGTTCATAGCAGAGTTTTATAATATCAGGTTCACTTAAATGCTTTAGATATTAAGATATACAATCTAACGTTATCCCAGTTGAACTGAAGGAGCACAAAATCAATCAATATTTAAGCCGAGATATTTTACACAATTGTTAGCAAAGACATTATTGCCATTCAAAAAAAAAGAGAAAAAAAGAGACAAGAATCTGGATTTTTCCGAGTTTATTTCGACATTCGACTAATCCAACCAAAACAAGACTTTATTGAAAGTTGCTTTTCTTTCTAATTGGAACCACTAGCTGAAAATAAAATTGCTTTGCATTGCATTTATTAAAATATTATAAGCGATCAGAAGTCTTCAACTTCTGTGTAAGACTATAAATTCAATTTTATCAATTTAAGATGAGTCAATTTCAACTTTAACAGACAAAAGCATGTATTTCAAACATAATTAAAGAAGAAAATATCGATAAAATGTTGTAATAACAATTAAGAAAATTCAAACCATTGTTATGCGCCAATAATGCGTCAGCAGAACAATGCTTTGTACAATTATATTCAACCCTCCTGCTAATTCAAGATAGAAAATGTAGCAAATTGTTCAGCTGCACGAATTAATCCCTACATAAAGCGAAAGTTTTAATTATTCTTTCAAAGGTGTTGCATCAGATTTCGAAAAATATAATGAAGATAATATCTTGAATTATCTTCATGCGTTGACAGTATATTATCGCCGAAAGGAAATCTACACGCTTCAGTGAAACGTTTGAATAGCGAAAAAAAAGAAAATTCGAAGTAGAGAAATTTTTTCACACATGCGTTTTATTGATATAAAGTAATGATTAAAATTAAAAGATTTCGAGCCAATATTCATATGAGAAATAAACCGTCGCCTTCTAAATTATCTAAAATGTAGTCTTATTATAAAAATGGAAAAAAAAAATTATTTTAATACATATTGTATTCAACCAGTAAATTTTAAATCGTAGTCCAGAAAATTAACAAACTAATCGGTTCTTGCTAACCGCATTCATATTAAAAGACTTGGTTTGGAAGCTTAACTTGCCGGCAGTGAAAAAAAAATTTAAAAAAAATTTCTAGCTACAGATAAATTTTTTGAGTTAAAATCATAATTTCAAGAGAAACATAGATTAGCCAAATGGAACCTTATCCTTCATTCCATATAATCTTCAAATCGTATTTTCATACATATGTTGTATCTAATATAATTTCAAATGAATTTAAGAAAAATAAAGTTTAGAATCACGGAAATTTGCGAATGTAAAAATTCATTGTTTTTTTGAACACAATTTTATAAAAAGAATATCTATTTTTAAATAAAATTCTACTTAATATAGATAATTACAAAATTTGAACACGCTCGCCATTCATTTCAGTGTAACATTAAGTGAAATGCAGACAGACGAAATACATCATCAGCCAAAAATAACCATACACCATAAATAAATTTGTTTTAAAAAAAAAAATAAAAAAAATACAAGAAAAAAACTTTAAATATCTAATTTAATGCATTCGTATAAATTTAAAAACCAAATTAACAACAATGTGCACAGTATTCGTGTCACCGCTAATGTAACGAGAGAAAGAATATCATCAACGTGTAAAAAAAAGAATTAAGTCTTATATACCAAAAATTTTTAAAAGACAGCAAAACATTGCTTTTTTACTGATATCAACCACAAAGTTTTCGTTTTTTATCGCTAATATGATTGCGGCTATCGTTCGTGGTCTTTTTATTTGTCTAACGCAAACCAATAAAATCAAAAACGTTGCCAGGTCCCAATAAATTTAGTAAACTTTGTGAGAGAAGTACATATTTTTATATGTGATTACACATATTTGAAGCCTCATTCTATATTATTAGACCTTACAGTAGCCACTCCACTTTGTGTCCCAATGTTTTGCAGCCAACTGCTTCCAGAGACAAAAGAGAAAGAAGGTGAAGCATATTTATAACGAAAAAAAAAAAAAATTTGCACTTGACTTATGCCGAAAGTGTAATCCTATATATCTTCAAATACAATTATGTTGAAAAATTCAAGTCACATTTTGAAAATTAACCAAAAAAAATTCACATGTTACTTTAAAATAATTAGCGCACATCACGGTTAAATCTATAGATGCTGCGAAGTTGTATAGAGAAATAGTTTAAAAAACTATTTTTAAAATTTAAATTTAAAAAACTATTTTTATTGTTATACCCACCACAGAAGGTGAAGGCTGCATTTCATTTTGTGATTCAGTTAGTAACTACCAAAAGGAAACTTCGGAGACCCCGCAAAATATATATATTCTTGATCAGCATCAAATTTAGAATCGATTTAAGCACGTCCGTCTGTCCGTCTGTATAATATCTGTTGTAAACATTCGTCTGGCCGCAAAAATGAAGATATCGGCTTCGAATTTGGTAGATACATTGGAAGTTCTCTTATTGTCACGCCCAACTATTACAAATTTCCCTTTTTTTAAGATAAGTGTGGTGGGTATAGAAGATTCGGCTCAGCCGACTATAACTTTCTCACTTGTTTTTTATTACATATATTGTTATCTATAATTTGTAAGAAAATATCATATACGAAAGTTTGAAGAACTCTGCAATTTCTCATCATCTTACCAATCCCCCAAAAAAAGCTCTAAACCTGACTGACTGACAATGTTTAATTTATTCCCAGCATACCCCAAGAGCAACAATTTTAAGCAATTTTTATCAAAAATATTGCAAATCGATACTTTTATCGAACATTTCAAAGGCACATATATTGCTAAAATGTACTTTAAATTTTTCTTTTTTATTAAACGTCTTGTGCCAAAAGGATACACACAAGGCCTAGAATTATTAATAAGGAAAGTTAATTAATAAAGATACGCCAAATAATAAGGATCAGCCTCTTAATAAAGGATATTCAATGAATAAGAAAAATGAAATGAAAATCCGCAACTCATGAATAAGAAAATCAATTACGTGGCGGAGCGATTCGCTAATCATCTCATATTAAGAAATTATACTAAGCTGGTGACTCGCTAATCACATCAAGTTAACAAAGAATCCTAAGCTCTCTCTCTGAAGTTGTAAACTAAATAAAACGACAATTAACTCAAATCTAGAAACAAGTCAAAAATAAAACTTCTAACTCCAAATTGTAAGTTAAATAAAAAAATTGTGGTCCGCAAACTATGACTGAGTTGTTAAGAAGCGCCTCTAGCAAATCAGTACGCTTGGGTTCAAATCTCATTGAGTTTTTCGCAACTAATGCACTAAAAATAATAAATATACCAACGAGCCGATAGCCCATGTTGCTAGTGCTCAATACACTTCTAGTCTAAGAATTAAATTCATTAGTCTAGAATATAATAATAATAAAGAAAATTGTGAAAAATAATTTTAAGAAAAATTTTGAAGGAAAAAGTAAACAATTTCATGTACTATTAACTTGGAAAGAATGCTTGTAACAATTTGTTTTTATAAAAATAATAGACAGACAAACCGAAATATATTATTTAACTGGCTGTTCTACTAATTTACATAAAGAATACAATTATTTTATAGAATCACAGATTTTTATATGGATTGTTTGACAAATTTAATACTCTGTAGAGAAAATATAAAAAAAAAATGCTCTGAACAATTACTTAATGTATAATAGATTATGCAGCGCATAATCAACTATTCAGTATATAAAAATTGAAATTAAAAACAAAGTTTTAAATAATTTACAATTTTACTTATTCGTAATCCTTTAACAAATAATTGGGTTTTAGTGAACAACTTTTATGCAGATTTTTGCATTCGTATTTGAAAGTTTTTGATTTTGGATTTCAAAGAGAAATATATTATAATTTAAATTAGGTTTAAGCTAATAAAAGTTGCTATACAATTTTTCTAAAATAAAAAAAAGAACAGTTGAGATATAAAAAAATTTAATTTAATTTAGACCGAATATTTCGATCAATTGTTTCTTCCTTATTATTATTATTTTCTACTGTATGGGAAAATTTCTTGATTAGAAATAAGATACAATACTGCAAATACAATATGATATGTAACCATATAATTGCAAACATCCTCTTGTCATATACAAAAGCAATTTGAAATAGTTGCACATGCAATGGTACAATGACAAAATATCATCTAAGATTTTTGAACGAAATTTTATATTTTTAGAGGAAAGACCGATAAATGAACAGACAAGTTAACAAAGAAAATATGGTTTTTAGATATCAAGTGAATATTTCAGTGCGTTCGGTGCATTACATGTACTACAAACAAAATTAAGAAAACTACGATAGCCTTGAAATATGGGCTGACATGTTATGTATCCGCGGTTTTTTACCACTAAGTGATTCTGATGCCTGTATATCTAGCAACACTCTCCTGATTGTCTTAAGTAAACATGTACTTAAAAGGTGATATTTTAGCTGACATTTTTTGAGAAGATAATTTTCTAATTCTTTGGCTGAAAACGCCTCAAATATCTGGAGGGGCATGTGATGGTTTTTTAATATGAAAATAATAAAAACGCTTCAAAAGTATGCTGACGAAATATTTGAGTGGTTTGCTCGATTCTGTTTCGGAAATTTTGATGCCAAAGGTGCACCTCGCTCTAGCTGGCAAACAAAGTCATTGAAATTTTGCAATTGTTGTAGCAACACAAACTTTCCAGCAAAGATCATAATATAGATTTAATCTGACAACTAAATAAATTGAGTACGTTTATATAACCTTGAAGCTATTCGCTTATTTATTAAAGTACTTTCTGTTAAATTTTGTTATTATGAACACTTGAAAATTATTATTAATTATTTTCCTTGTTATTACTAAGAACTGGAAAATTATTATTAATTATTTTTATCATAAGTTCAGCAACGTGTAAACATGTTACAAACCAAAAGACGGCGTTAGAATGTTTCGGTTTCTCCCTCTCTAGTTAGAAAATGTAGAAATGATGTTTTGAAACGTTCGCATTTCGTATAAGAAAGGAGTATAGAGACAATTTTATTTTTTCAAATATTAAACAACGCAGTGTGATGCTTACTATTTCTCCCGTTGGCTTTAATAATGCGACGTGGAGAAGAGATCATATTAAATGGGATCGTGTCGTGAAATAATTAACGTTTAATGGTAATAAATATTTAAAAAAATAGAAAGAAATTATTGCGCCAAGTGTTTGCAAAGCAGACACAGCGTTGACTTCCTATTTTCTCTTTTCGTTGTTCATTCCAATCTGCTGTAAGGTAAAGCATTGACTAGTAACACTACCGGGGAGTGCATATAAAAACAAATGTTCTTTTTTATATCGTTCATTAGAAACTTGTGCACTTTTATGAGGTGTTAAGTGAGTTTGTAAATGAAGTGTCAAGAGTGCTTGTAAATGAATTTTATTTGAAAGGATATGCGAAAAGGTATTTTCTGTTCGAGTGGAGTACCATTCGGCTACAGAAAAAAAAAATTAAAATATTCTGCCCGTGTCTATTATAATGGTACGTTGCAATATAAAACAAACGTTGGCATAGAGTAGATGCATTAAGAAAAAGAAACAGAAGACAATATGTCTTTAATGAGCTTAACGCAATTGCTATGTCCAGGATAAAATGTTTGTCATATGTTGGAAATATGAACACGGAAATTATTTTTAAATTTTTTTTAAAAAATCAGTAAAAAGTTTGTTACTGAAAAGGCTGCCCATGCCAATTACTACCTTTTCCCATCTTTCTGGCAACGTTCGAATTCCACGTCGCAAGACATATCTCTTTTAAGGCTGCTCAAAAGTCCAGTTATATTTTTGATATCTTCATAAAAACGAAAATGCTGCAAGTGTCTGGAATAAGCGTTAATCGAAAGAAACATTGTGCTGTAAACATGAATAGAACTGGCCATTTAAGCGATTAGCGTCCCAATCCCAATAAATTATTATAATCAATAATAGAGATGTTTTGGCAAAATTTAATATACTGACGTGTTTGGGGGCAAGGACGATCGCGTTAATTTAAAAAAGTTGTTTTGTGAAAAATATGTCTTGTGGCGACCGCCATTTTGAATATCTTACACCGCTTTTACCTTAAATGGCTTACACCACTTTGACTAATACAATTCTTCATTCACTTTCGCGATAAAATACCAAAAATTAAATCTTGTTTCGTTGTAAAGACTTTCTTCTCAGTTGAACCCTTATAGAGGAGAGTGGCTAAGGCATGAATTTACATGGACCAAATTTAGAAGATATTATGCTTCTGTCAAACATTTTCTAATTCTTCAGTTATTTTGGTCATAATGTAGCAAAAATTAAAATCCTTTTTTCGTATGTAGACTTACTTTCTATGAGAAACCCTCATACCGGGTACGTTTCAAAAAAACACCTACATGGTCCAAATTTAGAGCGTTTAATTTTTGTCATATTATTATTAGAGATCCACTTGCATTACAAAATATTAAAAATTAGAACTTTTTTACTTACTTTTGATAAAAAGTGTTATATGAGAAGCGGTTCCAAAAATGAGACGTTCACAAATGAAATTCGTTGAATTGGTCCGTTGTCTGTTAATGTTGCAGGGTCACCCCATGAGAACTCTGTTTTCTTGGCTAGTTTTTAATAAAATGTCATAAACGTGACATTCACTATCTTCAATAAAAAGAAAAAATTTAACATTACACTTCAAGTTATAAAATTGAAAAAAATACAAAACTTTTTTTAAATTTTGATTAAATATTTCTCATACATGGGAAATTTCATCATTCTATATTTCACTTTTTTGTTTGTTTTTTAACTGAAAATTTAATATAAAAATTCCATCCGGCAAAGCCATCGAAAAACCTTTTATTTTTCTCTCTCAATAAATAATGTTTTACTCTACATTTTTATTAATTTTGTAAACCCTCTTACTTTATTCTTGGTAGGAAAAGTTTTTAATTTTTTTTTTATTTTAAATTTCTCCCTTTTCTTACTATGAGGATTAATATGTCATTTATTCGCGACTATAGATAATAACATTTATTTTTATATGTCAATATAAATTTTTTCAAGTGGTAAAAGGAACTACTGGATATTTCGAAAGCCAAGGTTTAAAGAAACTGCTGAAGGAGTAACACAAATTATTGCAAATAAATTATGACAACAAAATTAATAATTACTTTTGGGAATACATATATGCAAAAGGCATACAAAATACTTTCATTGTTTAGCTAGTCATTAAGTATTATAATGAAAATATAGTCAAGATTGCAGAAGACCTTGCGTTACATTTTTATTTCAACTATATGAACGTTGGCAAAATGAGACCTAATCTCTTCAATATCAAAAGTGGTATGAATATGATTTTTTTTTATGTATATAAGCTTGGTCGAAAAAAGCGAGACACAGATCGTAAATTTATGCTTCTGATTGTACGGCTAATCAAGAATAGTTTCAAAGCATTGTTCACAGTGAACGTTTGATTTTCAAGATATAAATTGTACGATCGAACATGAAAAAAGATTGAATTAATCTGTCCCGAACTCTACTAAATTATATTTAGTAATAAATGTTAACAATGAATGAGGTAAATATGTTGATGAAATATATATAAGGGATTTTCTTACAATCTTTTAAATAAAGTAAAGATAAGAACACAGTAGAACAGTAGAAGGGCGGAGAGAGAGAAATAGATTATACATCTTCCACGATAGTGTGTCATTTAATATACCGCAAAGGAAGTAATGCCTCATATAGAGAACTTTTAGCATCAGTGTTAAGCATGCCCTGTTCGCTATTATTGTTATATATATTATCTAGAATCTTAAAGACTCGGGAATATACGAAAGGAGTCCTCCCTGAAGTTTCCATTTCTATATAGTTTCTATAAGTCTTATTTACGCTGCATACAAAATTATAAAATAGTTCTATACTGACTTCTTTTATATTCAATACTTCTATGTAGCAAATAGCTTCTTACTACTCAAATTAAACACAACCGAAGTTGGACATGAAACGGGATTTAAGAAGCAGTGGATTCTCTTTATCAGATCAAGGAAAAAATTCATAATGTTTTTTATCCCTTCGTTAATCAGTTGATGTTTTATCTCGCACTAGTTCGCATTAGTCGTTGGCACTAAAGAATTGACTCAATTGTCTGAACGGGTTAGAGCAAGTCATAACCCACCTAGCTTAAGTGCCATCAATGCCGTCTTTTCCGCGATTTGTACAGCTTCATAGCAACCATGCAACACAATTATTTTCGGATATTAATGCTGTATATGGCCTACTTTATACACTTTATACACACAGAGCGAGCTAGTTACATTATGTTAGAAAATATATTATTCAGATTTCTTTTATTTTTTTAATGAAATTTCTTAGTGTGAATAGTTAGTTTTTAATTTTATATTTTTTATATATTTTTTTTTTTCGTAGACTGCAAGTTAAAGATATTATGATATGAAATAAAATTCACATATGAAATAAAAATAAAGAAATTAACCTAATCTACCTCTTTTCGGCAAACCCGTTGAATTTAGATTGGTTCATAGCTCATTTCGCAATCTATTCAACTTTTAGCTCTTTAAATATAATTTTGAACTACTTCAGGGTAATCTTTATTTCTTCGAACTGAACTAAGGACACAATTATTCATTATTTAATTGAAATTAGAGAAATAAAGGAAATAAGGTAAAGTACTTACCTATTGTTCATAATGCTAAAACGCTTTTAACTTTATAATAGATATAGATAGATATAAAAATATTTTTTTATTTTACGACCTCACACAATTTTTGTATAATCTTGTTGTTATTTAATCTTGTTTATGTAATGAAGCTTGTTTATAGAAAATAAACGAATGTCAGTTTGCCTCTTACATTCGACTTTACTATTGCAAAGCAAATGATAGTTGCGATAGCTACAGCGAGAGTCATGCGTAATGCCAACTAATTTGAATTTTAACTTCCGTGACGCACCACGGCGTGAGTCGGTCAAAAGATACATATAATCATTGCCACGATGTGTTAACAACGATGAGTCTGAATGTATACGAGACGTTTTCAACAGAACACATATTTTCAAACGACATATGAGCATTTTCAAATTTTAACAACAAAGGTACAAATTGCCTCGCGTAACGAAATAATAGAAACATATATATATATAAGCGAAGATCTCATATTGTGGCAAAATATGCAATGCAGCAGAAAAAATAATAAATTTCCACAGTCACCGTTACACAAATAAATCCCTAAACAAACAAATTTGTTGTATGATAGAAAGAAGAGTTCTCTGTTTGCGCCCCTTTTAATACTTCTCACTCGTATGTTCTAAATTTGATATCTATTATAAGGTATGTTCGCATACTAGTTCTTGGATGCTCTTATTTATACAGACAAAAGTACGTGTACGATGCAAAGAATCGTGTGTCATTTAATGTGCCTTGTAAGTCTATCGTTGTGAATGTGAGCAAAGACAAAAGTACATTTCGGATTTATTTTTGTTATTGTACAAAGCGGAAAGCAACTGTCGCGGTGGAGTTAATTCATTAACTTACTTAAATGCTGAGTGCCTGTTTTTTTTGCGTTACTCGTCACATGACATCAGCATCATGTCTTATTATGACAAGAGGCACGCAACAGCAGTGCTGGCAGCATTGAAAGCTGACATTTTTTCTTAGTATGTAAATAATTCTCTCTCTCTCTCTCTCTCTCTCTCTCTCTATCTCTGTCTCTCTCTCTCTCTCTTTCTCTTGAACTATTTAAGATACAAATACCTTGCGACCATTCGTACGAAACTTTTCTTGTTGGGGTCAATGTAAATATTTGTTCATCACATAACAAGTCCTACTCCATCACAAAGCATGCGTCAGCATTATCTCAAGAACCAACACCAAATGCAAACTACATGCGATCGTATGAAGTGGAAAAATTCATCTCCGAATTAAAAAGAAATTATTCTTCTAATAATAACCAATGAGCTCGTTAATGAATTTGAATATAAAACTGCATATCATGCAAATACCTAGTAGTGCCATGAGATTTTCCCAGAAGTTTTTTTCATTAAAGAGATAATTAACTTCTTACAATATAACATTCAAAGTAGTCGACATAATTTATCTTTTTTGGATTTTTTTTTCAACATATATGGAATTTATTTCTGCATTTTAAATGAAGTTTTTTTTGCATCAAATGATAGCATTTTTAAAATTAAGATTCGAACTTATACCGTAATCACCAAATGTCAAAGTGATGGCTATGGTACTGTTATTATTTTTATTAGAAAAGGTATTAAATTCAGATGCATTCCATACTATTCAACTCTTGATGTTCATTTATTATCAATATCCTTAATTTAAAACTAAATATTTTCCTTTTATCGTGCTACTAAATGCTGACGTACAAATTTTTCGTAATGAGATTCAAGTCTCTAATGCTAAGCACTATGTGCGTAGTGACGTTCTCACGACTAATAAAACCGAAGTCCTGCTGAACATTGTAGAAACTAGCACATTGAAAGTTTTAAGCAATGGAAATCTAATTTTTCACCCTTATCGGAATGGTTGCGAGTTTAGCAGTGCACTGGATTTGAGCTTTACCAACACAACCAACGTCACTAACGTTCTGTTCTGTTGCTAAAAGCCAACACTCTCCTATCATATTTCAACGCTAAGACATAATGTTAAAAATTTAATTTCCTGAAATCATTTGTTAACACACTATCTGAAGTCAACTTAGTAGCATTTTTCGATTATGTATGGAATAAAATATCCGTCAAACGGTCCTCGCGGCTCTGATGAAAGCCCATTACTATTTCAATGAAATTTTCGATGATTTTTTGACAAAAATGTGGCTGTATCTCACCGATGACGCATGGCATCTAGTCCTTGAGCTCAGCAATTGTATCTGATGTATTCGTATGAATCCAAGATCTAGGTGCCCAGAATTTCGTGAAATGATTTGGTCTGAAAATTGTAGATGCAATAAATCGATTGCTTCATGCGCAGTATCCATGCCGTCCAGTTAAGTCTACAAGAAATCCGTTATCATATTGCTGTAACGAATACCATTCACAGTGATAACACTTTTTGAACAAAGTAAGATCTAATCACGCCGCCTGACCAAAATCCGGCCCCAGCACTTGCTCGTTGTGAATGCATTCGTTTCTCATGGATCATACGAAAATTTTGCGAGCCCCGAAGTCGAAAGTTTTGTTTATTTACGAAGCCGTTCACATGCAAATACCTTTTATTAGTGGGGAGGACTTTTTCGAAAAATTTCTGTAATGGGTTTTTATAATACTACCGCGTTCTTCTTCTTTTGTGCAGAGCTCCATTTTTAATAATCGGAATAATCACAGGTGACAGCTGTCACACTTCAAAGTTACCATTTGCAGGCAAAAAATTTAGACAAATTTAAATAGTGTTCTCTCATTAAAACACCCTTTATTTAAATACTTTTTTGTCTCATATCTTGTTGCGCTGATATGCAGTACTTTTGGTTAAGCTTTTAAAAATGAGAATTACAGCCAGTAGACGATACGCTTAAGAAAAGGAAATATGACCGTATGTCTAAATCTTCATTGAGAATTTTTGTATTATTAATTTTTGTATTATTTTGTATTATTACATACTTAAATGTACGAAATATTATTCTCATTGCTAAGATTCTCTACAAGCACAAGCCCAAGTATCTTTATACCAAACTGACGCTTGTTAGATCGAAAACAATCTTCTTTTACCAGGAAATAGACAATTCTTTGTTAATGCTGTAAAATTACGATATAAACCACCTAATAATGCAAAACCGATTGGGATTGCTTTCTTTAACTTTTCGTTCTTAATTATGATTAAATTTATTCTCTTACTTTATTTGCTATTTTATGTAATCATATGTATTGTAGTATTATCTTTCAGCATTTCTCCTTAGTTTTCATGTTAACAACTTTCTCAAGTGGTTTGCATAACACATCACATAATGATATAAATGGCTTGAGCTGCAAGAGATTTATCGTCTCATTAGATCATTAATTGTTATAAATTAAATTAATTTAGATTATTATATAATACTGCATGTATATCTCTGATATATTTAATTGCAAGAGAGATAGAATGTTTAAAAAAGAAAAAGACAAAACACTAAATATTCATAACAAGTAAATTAAGTCTTACCACTCGTAGCTCTGTTTTGTTCTACAAGGTAGAGAAAAGAAAGACTTATGTTTAACTGATTGTGTTCAACTCGGTTGCTCAATCTAAAACTCTCAATCTAAAATAAAACAATATAATTCTAAGGCTACGTTTGTTTTACATAAAATTTTATTATCTTGACCGCGAGTTCAGCAGATTAACCGATGAAGGGAAACGTCTAATTTGAGGCTACCAGTCACGAGAATTAAGGATTTATACATACTTTATGGAACTTGAAAAAGAAATTTCCCTTCATTATTGATTAATTTAATATACAGTGGGATAGATAAAAACAATTCGAACTCGAAAGAACGATATGTGTATTATTATTATATACGTGAAAACTATAGCTAATTTGGAAGGTACTCGAGCTAATGAACACAAAGAATAGTATGGTAAAGTAATGAAGGTTTTCGTGCAAGTACGAAACCATAAACACATACCTGACTGCAAACGAAATTCAATTTCTTACAATTAGTTAAATAAAGTAGGAAGAAAAACGTAAACGGTCATTTAGAAAACATAACATATTCTAAACGCATACGTTTTAACTGACGAAAGGCATTTTTCATTCTTACCCCCACACGACTTGCATCATTAATTCGCTTATTTTTACTAAGATACACTAAAGTAACTAACCTTTACTACCGTCTTCGCTTACCGTCCATGCACATGATGATGCAACAAACATCCATTCGATACTTTTTACTGAACACTTTACGGATAATTCGTTAATGTTAATTCCAACAAAGATATTTAAAAACAACTTCGTTTTTATGATCGTAATTAAAACGCAAGCAATCTATTTAAAATCATCTTCTTGAATTTGCACAGACAAGCATTATCAACTGATCTTCCGTCTATTTCTTCGGACATATTGAAGAAAAGAAAAATGCCCCGATTTAAACTGACGAAATATTACGCAGCTTTCACGGATTTATATCCAAGAAATTTATAAATATAAGAAAAATAGATTGAAAGTTTGGACCCCCTTTTCCGAATGAATATGACACATTCGATTCCTCTTGTTCCATTATAAAATTTTATTCAATTCACTTCACACATTTTAATTTCAGTACGATTTAATACCAATTCAGTGGAGCTTCTTACGTATTTAAATTATTTCTTTAAAATAAACGGCTGATTTATAACACTATACTTTACAGACAATCCTTTCTTTATTTAATCATGAGGAACGGATGGTATGCATCTTTTTTTAGGGAAAACTACTTCGCAAACCATAAGTGGGGAACGAAACTAACAGTACGTTATTAGATGTGCATCTGAAACACACTCTTCAACTGGTTTTCATTATTTCCTTCATCGGAAAACTATTGCTGCTATACTTGGTTCTCCCCATTCGAAATTTCGACTGGCTTGCCAAGTTTTTTCAAAAATAGACTAAACGGTAGTCCGATATTGCCAAAGATGAAGACTCACTTTTTCAACTTTCTCAATTGTCCGTTACGCTTTATGCCAAAATTCATCGAGTTATCGAATCACTCGCCCTTTATCGTAAAACTCCAAGTATTCATCACATAATGATTGGTAATAATTGGTAATCAGAGTCGAGGAAGCGATAATTTTATTTCATTTAATGAATCGAGAAGTCCTGTATAGTCCAAATCATCCAGTAATCTCTTCATAAAAAGCACGCAGTGTCTATGAAGGAATGCATCATAGTATGGATCATTGGCCTAACGCCTTACGACTGTTTCTCTTTTCTTATGCAAAAGAATATTCACCGGGAAAATTATTTGTTTTCATATGTCATTGTGAGCCAGACAGAAGGAAGACATAAAAAAATTAATCACTATACTGAAAATCCCATATTTTCTTCATTAATGAACAAATTATTTTGAAATGGGCAGCGAGTCCAATCCTGAACTTAACCACAGCTCTAAACCACCCCCTTTCAATTGTTATATTTTTGATTGCTACGACGCATATCTCTGGGAATATGGTTTCCTTACTTTTTGCTTTTTTTTGTCATTAATTTAATTTTTTGTTATTTTTTAACTTTTTCCAAACAAAATAAAAGATTCATTGAAAGTCACTCCAAGTCTGAATAGAAAAAATTGTTAATCTGAAATAAATGTTGTTTTCGCTTTTGTGATATTGAAATGTGCCACGCGACTTTCTTGTTGGAGATTAATATAAAAAGTATAACAAATTGTCAAGTTGCCAACGCTAGTTAATGGGAAATGAGTGTAAGATTAAATAACAAAAAAATAAGAAACTGGGTAGAAGATGCATTTTGAATAGCTTCATGTTAATATACCTTTCAAAAGATGAAGTGGATGATGATTAATTGAAAAATCAAGTTGTACTTTTTCAATAAGTCTACGCTTCTATATTATTACGAGTACTAATGTATTCGACGTTCACCATCGGTAGCTAATTTCCTTATTGCATTTGTAACATTCAAAACGACATACTGAAAATGTCAGAACATCTAAAGTGTTCAGTAATCAATTTATGTTATTGATTAGATTGCTTAACGCAAACCCTCATTTCATTATCAAAGGAGACAATGTGTGCTTCATTGTTAATGATGATAAAGTTTATCCACAATAAGTCTAGCCGCTTGTGTAAAGAGAAAAAAAAATGAATAACTCAGGTAAGACAAGGTTATAGTCATAAAGCGGATGCTAAAAATTTGCGTAGAGTTTCGCGACCACATTAATTGTAGAATTTGTCTTCTCATACGTACGGGCATCAAGATTTGTTGAATTGTAATTACAATATATTTCATATTTAGAATTAAATGATCAAATAGACTATGATATAAAAATTAGCAAAAACTAAAGTACGCTTTATACAACTTCATCCCATTAGCGAACCTATCATTTGAGATTCCTTAAGGAACCTGCTTTATCGGAAAAAAGGAAAAATTCGTCGTCAGACTTTCATTGTCTGATGGAGCAATAGGTTTCTGTATGTAAACCTTCCACTCGTGCACTATTTACTATTAAGGTCTGTATTCTTATTTTTCCTTTTTGAAAGATCCTTTCCGTCACGTGATAACATCGTACTTTTGTAGGCATTTTTCTTTTCAAAGCCCACTTCGCAGTGCTCAAACGACTTTTTTTAAGGCTTATTCCTTTTTGATTCATTTCTCTCGACAAGTTTCTTTACACTTGAGTTCATTTCTTTGTTGCTTCTCGAAATGATCTACGCCTTCCTCACTGAAAAGTATCCAGTCTGTCATCCCATCATTAACCAAATTCTTCAAAAAGTTCATATCTTCCTGTTCACGACTGTCTGACTAAGTGAGCGAATCAAACGGATGAACTGGGTTGCCATGACTTATGTATATGTTTTTTCTTCTCAAAAATTAGCAAATGTATGATCTGAGATTCGTTTTTAACCAACTAAACATTGAATTTGCTAAATAATACGTAATGTCTGTTACTTTTCTTATTTAATTACTTAGATGGTAAACTTCAATCATCAGGCAAAAGTATTTTTTGCTAATCTTTAGAATTAATGTAAAAGAAAACAATTGTTTTCGTTTCGAAAAAAAAGTAAATCTTAATTCCATTGAATAGTCTGCTTTAAGTGCAGACCATGAAGAATAAAAATTTCTAATTACTTTTTTATTGAAATCTAACATAAGTAATTCTAAAATCGTTTTTGAATTGACTAAAGATAGAAGAAGAAGAAATTATTTCTTTTTCATTACAGCTAAGAAAAAATGATTCAACACCTTTCACTGAAATCACTTTCGGATGCATTTTCATTACGTGCGCTTAAATAAGTAAGAATTTTTGAAGAGCAATTCCAATTCAATTAATTGCTTCGGCTTCCGTCAACTAAGTATATCACATTTCAGCTGATTTACACTCGGCCAACTCGGTATTATGGAATTGTGGAATACATGCTTGACAAAACCAAATCATTAACTAATCCAAGGTATTCTTCTGAAAAATATTTCACAAATTTAAAAAAAACTCTAAAAGCAAGTGATCTGCCTTCAAGATAATGATAACTGAATTGTAAAGAAAAAAAAAATTTAATTAATTATTATTTACAAATACACCGAAGACTAGCAAAATTGCGGTTGCCGAATATCTATCATATCGTATACATTCGTTATCAGTGTTTCTATTTATCCGATCAGCCGCTATCTTTTTCCGGAACGTCTTATAAATGGAAATGGAAAGATAGAAATACAAAGACATAAAATAAAAGTTATAGCTACAATGCAGAATTTTTCTATAAGGCTTTGTAATTCCTGTATACTCGATTAAGGTCATGAAACATTTTAGAAATGTTTGTTACAATTTTTTAAGGGAAGTTTACAGGAGTGTGACAAAAATGTAAAGTAAAAAAAGGTTTTTCGATAAAAATCTATTATTTTTATAACAAAAGGAAGAAAAGGATAACATATTTAGGATTAAAAATATCTACAAAAATATCTTAACATATGACTATTAAATCTTATATACATGTATTATGTATACTTATATAAATATATTTGTTCGAATATTTCTTAATGCATGCCTCCTTTCCATTTTATATAGCGCGTTTTCTGTTCATAGCATCAGAAAATTTTTTTGTTACAAATTTATTTATTTATTTAATTTCTTACTCATCCAAGTAATGGCTGAAATTACAAACGTGAACTCACGTTACTTAGCAATCTGAGTCAACTCAAATAACTAACTGTCATAGATTGCCATAGTTTGCTAAAATATCTCAAGGATCAATTATAAAAATATCTTGAAATAAATGCTTGAAAATTATTAATTTTATCATTTCATAATTTCATTTCTTAAGGTAAAAAGAGCTTGAAAATTATTAATCTTATAATTTCATAAGTTCATTTCTTAAGGAATAGAAAGCAATTAAGATTTTTTTATGTTTAAACTACAATAAGAAAAAATGCTTCAAATATTATCACGTCTTGTGTATGACTTTGAAAAATTTTACTCTTTTAAAGGCAGTTTATCATAAAAGAGAGAAAAATGTTCGTTTCGTCGATATTTATTTCCCATTTACGTTATTTGTAAATACAACGCTTTATTCGCAAAATACTTTAATACAATTTTTTAGAGCGGCGTCATAACCCACCTGACATATTAAAAGGAGTAATAAGCCAATAATTTTGTGGGCTTAATATGTAATTAATTTATATTCAAGGGTGTGAAGTTATATTTAAATATAACTAGCAACGACACAAACCAAAACTGTTAACAGAGGTCTGTTAAGCGATTAACAGAATCCTGTTAACAAAAGTCTTGGGAGGATTTATATCAAATATAGTTAAAAAGGCACTATTTTGGAACTTTTTTGAATGAATATGATAAACAAAACATCAATTTTTGTTAATTGGGTAAAATTTGATATAAAAGAGTTTTTCTGCTATGTCATATATGACATTCAAAAAGCCGAAGTTTAATTATCCATTGTGGCCAAACCAAGTACTGCGAAAAAACGAAATTTGTTTTGAGTGATTCCCTGATGAATACCCTTTCCAACGAGGTATAGTTTATATCAAGCTGCTTTCGGAAAAATTTTTTATTGGACTTTGAAAATTGTTCTGTAGTTATATTTAAATATAACTTCACACCCTTTTTATATTCATATTTCAACTACGAAAATAATTAATAAAATTATACTTTTCGTGCAAAAATATTCTTTATTTATTCTTGTCCGAAATAACGATATACATTTACGTTTAGTAACTGGAAATTATATTGTTTGTGAAATAATTATATTTATTATTATTATTACACTCTAGACTAACATAAATAAAAATAAATCTTAGACTACAGAGATGAGAGTACTAGCAGCACAGGCTACACAGGAAATAATTATAAAATCCAAGAATTTATAAATTAACAAGAGCCTACAAGTAGTAAGATATTTGCACTTAAAACGTAAGCACCATTTGCTAGGTTAGCAGTAACAGATACTTTTATTTATTTCTAACAAAAATATCAATTTTTCTCTTTGGCTTTATTTCGATGTTTCCAGAGCTCATTAATTACCGGTGAAATTGGTATGAAATTTCACATCTATATTAGTTACTACCCGTTTAACTTTTAAAGGAAAACTCGTACTATCATTTGGTATAGTAGGGTGGCTGATATTAAAACTTTCATAAAATTTACATCGATTTTTCAAATATCTTATATCGCAACAATTGCATAATTTCACCCGTTGCAATTTAATATTTAATAAGTATTCGCTATTTTATAACGATAAACGATATCATCCTAATTTCTTTATTCGATTAATATCTTTATTTATCAGCATCCATTTATTCAGATATATATATATGAACGAACTAACGGTACTTTGGTTAAAAATTAATTTTTTATGAAATCTTATCTACAATATGGGACGGAAAACATACCACTTAAACATAGCGTCCTATTTGCTGTTAGTGATTTTCAATACCATATAGAAATGCGTATTTTTCTAGTCACTTAGTTTATGACAATTAATATTGAAGAAACATTGTTTCGTTCTTGCGAAGGAATAATTATCGTATGAAGTCACTCATGGATAATGCTAAAATCTTATGTTTTCTCCATTAACAACATTAATTGAGTTCAATCATCTTTAATCTATCGAAATGTTTAATAGCTACTCAGATTGAGACGAATTTTTAGTCATTTTACCACAGAGAATTTTTTTAAAGTCCAAATATTATGAATATTCACCTCATGGTGCATAAGCAAATACATGGATGTTTCTCATGCGAGCTAAGCATTCTTCTCATGCTGACTTGCAACATTTAAATCATATGTATATCTAATGTATGCTGATACAAATGAGAAAATCTCTAATTTGTTAATGTCATAGATGTAAAAGGAATTTATTTTCATAAATTTTTAATTTTAAAAGTATTTGGTTATCATTCCACGACAGCTAAATTTTTTTAAATATATAAAAAAAGTTTATTTAACTCTTAGTATTACAGCTCGAATGGTCTCAACTAATTAACCTAAATTCTTATTTAAAACATATTTATATGATAATCTTGGAGACGAACAATAACATACAAAATGTAGAAAAAAGCTAAAAATAAAATTTTAAAATACCAAAATGTTGTTCTTCCTCATCTTCCTGTTCAAAGACAGCACTTTGTTAACTATTGCTGCTAATGGTGCCTAAGGCAGAATTATTATCACATTAAGTTTTTAACAATACATTATCACACATATTATAAGCAATAAGATACTTTTAAAAAAAAATCAATTTTATTCATCGACATAGTCTCTTTCAAGAGTGATGCAATCAGTGTAACTTTCCTCTAACTTCTTGTTGCCTTTTTCATAAAACGATTTGTCAGAGCCGTCAAAATCTCCTTCAGTTTCCCCAATGATAATGATACTATTTGATCCATTATTCATTTTCTCTGAACACCCTTTCAAGAAGCAGATAATAACCGCTTTGGGACAAATATGGTACAGCAGGTGGGGCAGCAAATCGAACTTTAATTCATGGAATTTTATCATTGCAGCCGTTAACTTGAGATATGGTGGTTTTATTCCTCTATGAGTAAAAGCCGCACCTATTTGGGAAGAAGCTTTCTCAGGCCGAAATTTTCATGCAAAGTAGTAAATGCACGGCCTGTTGATATCTTCAAATCATCAGCTCTCTTTTGTAATTTTTCATTGGGAAAAATTTTTCGGATTTGTTTGATGTTTTTTGAGCGTCCACTGCGAACAGAATCGTTGTTATTCATAAGACTTCATTTAAAATCAGGCGTAACCTTTTGGTAGTGACTTGTGTTGCATTTGTCATTAGTGTGTGTCTTTCAGTGTCTCTTTGCAAAGAGATTGGCAATAGTAAATTTAATTAGTCGGTAAAAAAGAAAAAAGTATAAAATTAAGAAAAAGAAAGATAAACTAAAGCAGTTAGAGGTTTGCCCAAAGCACAGTCTACTTTATAATATCTAGAGAATCGAATGTCGGATCGATCAAGTAAACGCTTTTATTGTACATCTTATCGAGTACCCGAAATGGATTGTGAAGCTGATAATTGGTACTGAGGTATGAAAGGCGAGGGAATTAAACCATATAAAATTAACCAACTTTGATAAAAGTCCTACTCCTATCATTTCTCATCTTTTTTCAAATATGAGCAAATCAATAAGCTGCAGTCTACTAGCGTAGTGCGGTAGCGCAACTTGAAAATCCCAACCTTGGCCCTGAAGCGCAAAAAATAAACAATTTCTTTGTATCAATTCAATTCGATTCAATATGATTCCTACAACTGGTTAACCAGACCAGCGAGACATATGAAAGAGTTGGCCTAACAAGTGTCATATGTAATCTTTTGGTGAGGTAAGTGTCACAAAACTCTTTTGACCGTATCCAAGAAACGATTTGTCTTCGTTTGCAACTGATTTCAGGTATTTTCAATGTAGTAAGAATCTTAAATCAACCTTAATGAATCCATTCCTGTTTTGTCACTTAATACTATCGATCACCAGGTAATACCAAATTATAAAAAAAAGGTTGCAATAACTTAACTATGTATGAGACCAAAACGAGCATCGAATGCTCCAAACACTCGATGTATTTTAAAAACTATCTTCATCCAAAATCAATTCTATTTTATTTTTTAATTCGTATTTGCGAAAAATCTTATGTCATTTACTACACATTGGGTAACATTTGGAGAACTTTTTTAGACTTTTTTTCTTTTTCGTAGAAAATTTGCGACCTTTAGAACCAAGGATCAAGCAGATACTAAAATAAAATTAGTTTTTTAGTGCCTATTAAATTACATTAAATTTAGTTTTAAAAAATTTTTAATGAAAAAACCAATGAATAAATAAAATAAATAATAAACCATTACTGTTTGGCACTTAATCTAATTCGAATATTCTAGTTCCCTGTCGGTACTTGTCGGCGTACCAGGTCATCTAATTATATATTTTTTTGCATCATTTTTATTGCAAGCCATTGATGAAATTATTTTAAAATGTTCATAGAAATTCTTTTAAGTTTTCGTTCATGTCATTGTAATAGTAAAAGCGACCAACTGATTATGAACTTGAGCTGTTTAAACTGCTAAATCGATGAACTTAGAATAGCAGTACAAGCATTCGATGTATCAATTCGATATATAAATAAAAAATCAAGAATTATTACGAACGGATAAAATAAATAGTTTTACTTTCTTTAATTGTAAGATAAATGCAGATATTTATGATGACCTACAATACAAAACTTTTCTAATAAAATTATGTGGTTCCTAAATTCACCAAAGAATCTTCAAAATCATTCAGTGTAGTTAGAAGTTTTACTGAAAAGCTTTTCTCATCAGAGCTCATCAAGAGTCACTACTGCTTATTTAAAATACATAAATATTTTCATATCGTTTTTTATCCGATAAAATTTTCAATTTCCCTAAAATATAATAAAAAAAAAAGCTTACATTTGCCCAATTAAAAGTGAATTAATTTTTGTATAACAACGCGAGTAAATTTCGATTAAATTCAATGATAACTAAGCTCATATCAAATTTACAATTTTTATATTTCGTGATTTTTACACTAATATTTATTGAAAAAACAATTAAAACTAACAGCAAAATGAAAATTATTTCAAAGTTTCAAATGGTCTTTTTAATGGCGATAATAAACGGAATTAGAGAAATCATTTCAAACCAAAAATTAGTTAGGAAGAAGTATAATGCAATACAAACAAGAGAAATGTATTAATTTAGTTTATAGAAAACTTGAATTATGGAACTTGTCGTTGTTGACTGGAAGGTAACTAATGATAAGCTATTAAAAATCGATTTGAAAATTCAATATATTAATCGTACAAATCTTGACCTTTCTAACACAAACGAATCAAAGTTATGAAGATTAGACAGCATGTTAACTTTATATGTAAGACGAAGAATTGTAACTTGCGAAATGAATGTTAACATTTTAAAATAAATGATTAGTGGGTATTTATTATAATGAATTGACAAAAAAATCTCGTAAATTATTTAATTTTTCCAATCATAGAGACGCAGCCTTGTGCTTATAAATTACGTGATTTATTTCCAAGTGGATATTAGAAAGCGTCGGCTAATATTGGCGATGAAGCGAGTCTATATTAAAACAAGTAAGAAAATTATACTATTTGCTTAATTTTTTATACCTAGCACCTAGGTGAGCGTAGCAGACTATTGCCATGTTTATGGAATATCATGGAAATTTTTACTACTTTTGCTATCAGTAGTTAGCAAAACACCCAGAAAACGGAGCTGTTTTCAGCTGTAGAGTGCTATATATGTGTCACATCAATGAATAAAAGTTTACACATAACTTACATGGTGATACATAAGCAACAGCATAGCCAACGTGAACTGACCGACAAGACTGAACCATGCAAATTATGTAAACGGTGTTAATAAGCTGATTTTTACTTTAATCTGACAACAGGGAAAGTGAAGAACGAAATCTAAAATTTAATGTTGTAATCGTGATTTGAATTGATTTTGACATTTTCATTCATCGAGATCAAATGAATGAATTAAAAACAGTTCTCAGTTTTATTACAGAAATCGAACACTTTGGAGGAAGTATATATCGCTGATTAACTTATTATTATAGTTTTCTTCTAATATTTTAAAAACGCTAAATGCGAAGCTACTTTTTATGAAATCTTCCTAAGCTTTCTCTGGATAAACTAAGCAAAGGATGGTTTGGTTTTTCGTTTGATGTGTTTAATTTCTGCAATATTCCGTATTTGCCCTATTTGTGATGAAACTTGTTTACCTTTCTTTTACATGTCCTTTTCTGTCCTTTCACATAGGCTTTTAGATAGTACGTAAAGTGTCAGGGCCACAGCCGGGTGCTACTTTTGGCCCATAATATATTATGCTTTATTTTGTAGTAGCTTTAAGCCTTCTACATTTACTTAGGTTAACTTATTCTGTACTCATTACGGTATTAAGTATTCCACATTGGTCACATTCATAATCAATGTAGAGTGAAAGTGTCGCCGAAAACTAAAAAATACCCATTCGGCATCGTTCGTAACAACTTCAAATTTCACGAAGCACTACGTACGTAAAAAACGAAAATAAATTGAAAAAATTTTACTTATGCTCAGAATTTCAAGTTTCCGAAAAATATTTGGCTCACCGCTATTCTTGCCTATATTCTTTTAATTACGAATTTATTTCGGCTTCTACTAAATTACTTGCAGCCTAGATGTGCTTCTGGCCGAATTCTTCTTTTCTTACAATATAATGAATTATCAATTTCTTTCTATATATACTATTCTTTATGAATATTGATGAAAATATTTTTATCTTTTACTTCCATTAGTTTTCAGCAATACGATAATAAATTAATCAATATGATGCTGGCGAAAAGGCGAGAGTTCTTAATGTCGGTGCACTTCCTTTGACTAGTCTCTGTTTTGTGCGACACATGTCGCCATTTACTCTAGGTACAGTAATATGCACCTCTATCATGTGTACGGAGAATAATAAGAAAATAACATATAATAATATAATATAATATATAATATAATAAGAGTTATAT
This sequence comes from Glossina brevipalpis, assembly GCA_000671755.1. Taxonomy (NCBI): domain Eukaryota; kingdom Metazoa; phylum Arthropoda; class Insecta; order Diptera; family Glossinidae; genus Glossina; species Glossina brevipalpis. Next base: position 496,571 of record KK351011.1, on the reverse strand, counting down.
GTACATATATAAAAATAATCGACCAGTATATTACATATCAAAAAAATAGTTATATCAAAGAACAGGAACATTAATTGTTGCAAATTCTCATTAAATTTCTTACTTCGATTATTCCAAATTTGCGAGTTGTTACGTAGATTTGACGCAGATTTTCGTTTGCCAATACTTCCTTGTACTCGTTTCATATGTTAAATTCCTCTATCAGTTGAGTCACATAAGTACATGAACTTGTGTAAGCTATTGAGGAACTTTATTTCACTATTATTTCAAATAATGCCGAGATACGAACAAATTATCTATAGAGAGAGAGAAGTCGTGGCGCTACAATAGCTGATTATCTATTGAGCTTTACTAATAGAAAGTACTTCTTATATATTAAATTAAATATGACGTTCTGATCTACTAATGTGTATATGTACCATATATGAAATGTTATGAATGATTTTGCAGTGACGGCAGAATTATGTACCCGTCCCGAATTTCATCATATACTTAAATACATATCTTGTAAAAAACAAACTGTAAGCGAAATCTGTGTTAAGCAGCGTATTTTGACGTTTATGAAGAAATAAACAAAGCGATCCTCCCATTGTAATAAATATAAAATGCTGCACTACCAAAATTAAATGCTGATCACATTAAATATTAATATATGGATATGTGTCTGCGCACATGAATAAAAATTATTGATATCCGCTTACATCCATTTTCCCACACTAAGCCATTAATTATAAGTTGCGATGACACAATTATACGAATGATCCTCTTCTTTCGTATCACAAATAATGCGAAGCAAATAAGTGACCAACAAATAAAACTGCTGAGCTAAGTAGTAAGCAGCTGTGATCTCAATACAAGAAATATTTATGCTCCCAAAAGCTGGAACATACACATTTATACAAATACTGTTCTTGTTAAGTTCGTTATTACTATAAATGCTAATAAAAAAAAAAAAGAAAATTTACAGGTTTTAATAAAATCTTTTTGCATTTTTAATTATAGTTCTCTTCTGCATCTTGCTTCGCATTAAAAGATCGTCTAAGAAGAAAGACATTTTGAATCGGCAAAAACGTACTTTGCCTCCATAGGCTCTATAAAGCAAAAACCCACTGAAGCAATAAAATATAAGAAAATCAACAAATATAAAATATACGAAGGGGGGATTTGAACATAGCAATAGCTCGTGGATCCCATTTGAAAGTTGCGTTCATTATTCTGCGCATTTGATAGTCCGCTGCGATGGCTTGTTCAAGAATTTTATCCACAAAGTTTTCATGTGATTATAATTTATTATTTATGCCCACAACCTTCATCTTAAAAACAGGGGGAAAAAATAAGTGGAAATGGCAGTTTTTCTCTATTTTTATGGAATACCGTGCAGCTTTATATTTTACAATCTAAGACATGGCACAGATAAGCATACAAATAGATCGGCAGACAAACAGACGGATACATCTATATGGATTCCGAATTTCGTATTGTGGTTTATGAAGTATCTTTCTTAATGTTGCAAACGTTTTCAACAAAAAACTAAATTTCAATATCCTACTATATCGACTGGGCGTGGTCGATCCTTCCCAATTTCGCACAGAGTCTACAGATTTAGGTAGCGCAATATTTGTGGAAATTTTTATATATATATCTATCTTATTTGGTTTACGAGTAATAAGCAAAAGACATAATTTTTATTTGTTTTCGAAAACATAGGTGTTCTCGGTCTACGTTGTGCTGTGGGCCTATTCTTTTTAGAGATTTATACCTCATTTTAAATACTAATCTGCCTGCAAGAACTTTCAATGTTTGTGCCAAATTTCAAGCCGATATCTTCATCTTTACGTCCAGAAGAGTGTTTACCGTAGATATAACACGAACGGACAGACTGAAATCAACTCTAAAGTTGATGTTGGGAATATATATATATATTCTTTGTAGCGTCTCTGAAAGTCATTCCGGGCATTGTGAATAATAATAATATATAAATTATTGCAACGAAAATTAGCTTTTTTAGCACTCCAACCTGTATGGCTTGAAATAAGTGGTAGATAAGTATTTATGTTTTTACGGTCGATGAATTTTTGGAAATCAAACAAGTGCCTCTTACAACAAATTCTAATTTCAAGAAATAGAAGGAGATTTTTCTTTTAACTCTCAAAATATATTAAAATTTAATAGATTTTAATGAATACATTTTTATCATATCGGCCGCAATTCTTATGCTGCATATGTTTGACGCGATAAAGAGCAAATGATGCTTATTACAAAACAAAAAGAATTCTCTTCTAATATTGTTTTCTTTGAAGGTTATGTATTCAGAAATCCCCCGTACCTAGTACGGGAACTTATACTTGGTCTTCTTTAAATATTTTGTATATTTTGCCCTCTTTGGAGTTAAACGGACGAACGCGGTTTATTTTGCTATTTATTTTCGTAATTGATTATCTTACTAATAGCAACGAAATGTTATTGAAACTTTAATGACAATACACATACGCTCACTTTGCTTGTATAAACGAAATATTTATAAAAAGAAAAAAATTGAAGAATTTTTTAAAAAAATTTCATTAATTTTTACGAATTTCTTAAAAATGTTTTTACAACTTTTACAACATTTTTTTAGTTTTAATTTTAATCATAAGTTATATTTTAACAAAAATTTGATTTCTTTGAAAGTTGATTCATCCGGATGTTTAAATAAGTCAAAACTGACGATTCTAAAATCCATAACATGTCGTACGTTTCGAAAGCACAATAATGTAGTAATTAAAGTAATTACGTTAACATGAGAAAAATTTTGCGTGCAGACTTGGTAACTAAAATAAAAGAGAACACAAAATTGTATAGCGTTTCGTTATACACGTCAGAAAAGGCATATTAGATTTATCTAATGTTTTTCACGCACGATATAACAACATATAAAGCTTGCAGTTGCAAAGCTTAGAGCATCTGCCGGCCTGCTTGTTAAAATCACAAGTAATCATAAGTAATGTTAAGTCTTAGATCTGAAAACCATTTTTTTTTATACTATTAAGGCTCTTAAGTGACTATATTTTTACTTAGTAATACTTCTATTATGTTATTTTCTAAGCTTTTCAAGGAAGGATGGTCGACTCCTTACAACGTGAGAAAAAATATTGGACATAAGTCAGCAATGCAAAAACCTCATGCGAACCTCTTATTGCTTGCAGTAAATGCAAGGGCTGACGCGTAGCCCTAGCAACAAAGTAGGCACACTTTGGTGTAATTCCTAATGCGGTAGACCAAGCTTTCATTACGATTAACTTATGATCGCATCTACAGCGAATCGCTAAAAGCATAACATTTCACAGATCAGACATATATGCTGCGGTTGCAGCCATAACCTGTCCTTCTCTATCGACTTTTTCTTTCCTGACCATCTCCTTTGCTTGACTTCCCCCTCCTCCTCCCCTCCCCCCTCCCCCACTTTTTTCATACAACCCACAAGGAAGCAAGTAGTAGCCACCAGATTCCATGTAAGCTGTATGCAATATCTTTTCGAGTTTTTCATTTTTATTTTATCCCAAACTTTATGCATATCCATCAAACCATTTACTAACGAATAATGTTATTTTAAAAGCAATAAATTCTAAGAATCTTTTAATTATACTATAGATAGATGGAGTTCGTTTTTGATGCTATTGCATCGCGGCTTTTCTTGTGTTTTTTTCTCTCGGCCATTAAGATATACCGTTTTATGATGATTATGATGATTTCATAACGTGAACTATAAGATTAAAATGAGTAGCTTTGAATGCATGCTTGGCAGTCTTTGTAAATTATGAATATTTTATTGCGGAAGGATGATATTCATTTTTTCATTGTTATATTGTGAATCCTGAATAATAAAAATGTGCACAATATAGAGTTTTTTTTTTATAGCCACTCATTCCTTATATCTTAACAGAAGCAAGTCAAGACAAATTCATTGCACACAATCAATCGAAGCAGACTAAGCTACCTGTAATGACCGCATTGGTCAGTGTTCGATTTTATAAAGAAAAACATTTTTTCATTGTTTTGTTATGGTTCAGTCTTTTTAGTCTAACGTTTTTATTATGCCTTTTGCGTTGTGATGCATTCGTTTGAGCACTTTTCGTTCTCAACTAATTTAACAGCGTTTAGAATTCCCATCGATATCTTAAACGTTGCGCAACTAAACTCTTGATATCGTTTTACTTTCTTTTTATCTTTATAATTGAACGTTCATTAAGAGTTTCATCCTCTGCTGACCGTAGGAATTATGAATGAATATGGCTTCGGTAAGTATTTCGTTTAAAAGGAAGAAGACATTAGCGTTACGCATTATGTTTTTAATTAATTATTTAAAATAAAAGCGGGGTTGCTTTTATCGAATTTAGAAAAATTCTAATAAAGAGAGAAAGAGTTTGTTTGCACGAATTGAGCGCGAAATTTCCTTAATATCAAGTAAAATTAACTTTTGTTAATTTTTTTATCTTAGTACCATTGAATTGTATTCGAATCTTTTGTTTATTAAAAGACAACCACATTACCAAACGCCAAAACGCCTCCTTTCCGGGATATTTTCTTAATGAATGATTGCAATGAAATACTTACTAACACTACCCAAGAAACCTTTAGAAGCCTATAGTTAGTTGTTTCTAAGAAATGCGGCTGATTATCAAATTCCTTAATCAACTTAACACGTGCGATAGAACTTGATTTTGAGTTCTAAAGGTGTGAATAAACAAATAAAGCAATTGTAGGTCACTAGAGGTTAAGCTCTCTTTAATCTTAAGTCCTTTCTAATATCTTGGCAACCATTTAGCTCTATAAGCTAATCTGTATGTTATGTTACGACATTATTGACTGATCGATATATCATAATAATCTGCAAATCCTTACGCTTGTTAAAATTTAGATAAAGAATTAGCACAAGATTCATATACAATTCAAGAAAATATTTAAGAAATTGAAAATAGTTGGAAAGAAATTCATATATTTTATTGCTTGGCTACTTATTCGCCTCCTATAGAAACTGGTGATATACAATATGAGCTTAAGCTTTCTCCACTTTAAATATACGAAAGCTGCCAATAAATCGGTCCTGTATCTTTTACATTAAACCTGTAAAACAATTACACTAAAATTTAAAAAAAAAACTTTTCAGACCTATAAATATTAACCAAAGTCTTAAACATACAATTTTCTCATTGGCCAATCCTGTAGGCCTTTCCACTTAACCTGATGCTGGTAAAAAAATAAAGAAATGAATACATTTCTTGTTCTGAATAAACTTTTTCATTAATCTATGAACAGATCGGCGTATCAGACACAATATCGTTATTCGAAAATTGTTAGAAACTGCAAACTTTTTCATCTAAAGATTTTTTCAAATGAGGAAGTGGCTGTAAACACGATTCGACCAAATGTATTGTCAATAGTATTCATTCTCTGAACAAAACACGTCAGTATAGTCAAAATTTCGCCAAAATATTTTACAAATTACAGGCTCCACACAATCTGAATCTCTTCTCTACCACAAGTGATGTAGAATATGATGTAGAATTTGATAACTTTTCCAAGAGACTAAATAGATTCGATAATAAAAATGAAATTCATCGAATATAATTTTTTTTTCTTTTACTTTTTGCGTTATGTCTGAAGTTTACGTAAATTCTAGCAAGTAGCAGCCGATTATACATTCCCTCTACTAATTATTATGTAGCTTTTATCTAAAGGTATTTTAAAAAATGCCCCACATCAAATGCATTAACTCTACTAGCTAAACTAAACTATGCGTTATAAGGCTAACGTATGAAAAATACGTAACAACAACAATCACAACACAACAGAAAAGACCAACAAACCACTAAAGCATTGATGGCAACGCTGAATGCCACCACAGTTAATCGGTTTTCCCTTTTGCAGTGATAATGTTCACATTCTAGCATAAAACCATTTCGATGTTTTATTGTAGCCTTTATTGTTATTATGCCTTCGAGTAAATGTTTGATTTCAATAAAAAAGTGTTATGTTGCCCAGGGGATCGCTTTTATTTAACTCACAACCTAGCAGGGATTTGCTTTAAGCGCATGACTCGTTGTTTTTTTTTTTGTTCTCCTCAGTAGAACAAAATATTTGTTCTTTTGAAAGTGCTGGTGTGCCTATATCAATTTATGTAGGTTATTACCCTAAAGGTCTATGGCTTTTTAAAGTAAAATTAACATAATGTTGCTTTCGCTTTCTCTGCTCGCATATATCACATTTCATTCTCAACTTCTTTTTTTTTTATTTCTTTATCGCAAATGAAAAACTGAAATTTAAATAAAGAAACTTTTCACATCTTTACTTTACTTTCACTTAACTAGAGATTCATATCGTTGCACTAAATTTTTATACCTGCAATCTATAAATGATATCTACGCCCGCCGGCCGGAGAAAGTTTCTAAAAAAGTATATAATTTTTGTTCAAATAAATTGAATTGAAAAGAATATTTTAAATTTAAAAATAAGTCTAATATCAAAATCTACATTCAATATCAAACACATTGAAATAATTTAGAATCAATAGACGGTTATGCAAACTTTTTATAATACTATGACGAGATAAATATTTATGTAACTGTACGCATGCAACCACCATAAAAAGCATATATCTTTTTAAATATCAACCTACGCACGGTGCACTCAAATTCTAACACTAATATAAAGAGAAGATAAATAAAGAAAAAAGAGAAAGTAAAATAAGATTTATAGCTATAAGCCCAACGAACTGAACGAAGATGAAGGTGTTCAGGTGACAAATAGGCAGGAGAATTAGAAAGCTTTGAAGGTCAAATAAAGAATAAAGAACATGAAAAAAAGAAAAAAATGATCCGATTATACATACACAAGACAACTAGAATGACACACTTGTATAGCGATAGATGTAGACAATTACACAACTTACGCTTACACTCTTGGCCTAAGACTGATTACGAAGAAAGGACATAATAAAAGAAAAAGCAACAATTTTTTGCGCTGACCTATTTATTTCTATTGCATAGAAGATCCATTAAAGTATATACATAAACAGCAAGAACGTTCTAGCCTTAACTGTAAGTCTATGCTAATGTTACGTGTACTTTAAAGGTCTACCTTAACTTTTAATTTACAGCACAATACTTTATGAAGGAAAGCAAACTTGTTCTCCATTGCTTGCTTTACACTATCATCATATTAACTTTACAATGTTTCATCTTTAGTTGTATCAGTAAAACGATTTGCGGTTATGTCCAATAAAAAGGACTTTATATGATCTGTACCTAATTTTCCTATTCTTCACCTCTAAGCATTTCTGAACAAAAGAGTGAAAGTCCACATAAAACTTATATTTACTGGATCAAGCTCCCAAAATCTGATCCTGGCGGGGTAAATTTATAAAGCAAAAATAAATTCACTGGAGATTTTTTTTCTCTTGTAAGTGGGCGAATATTGTGATTGGAAAAAAAGAAACAAAAAAAGAAAAATTGTTATTTGGGAATTCAATTTATAATATATCAATAGGAAAAGACCCATAGAAAAAAGAAAGAACTTTTTTTAGTCTATTCTGTGATTTGTGCTCACAATTTTTTTTTAAATCCAAAATGTATGTATGTTTCATTTTGTTATTTTGCTTGTAAATCCCAGAAGGAAACCTCGGACATCCTACAAAGCATATATATTCTTGATCAACATCAAATTTAGAATCGATCTAGGCATGTCCGTCTGTGTGCTTGTGTAATGTTTTGGGCAGAAATATTAGAAGTTCTTTTACATATGTTGCTATTTAAAATCGTTCAAATCATCCGCAGGCCACGCCCTACAATATAAGCTGAAAGCACTATTTCTATTTTGCTCTGACTGTTTTTCGCGGTATTCCATGGTTGGCTGTGTTCCATGATATTCCATAAAAATATAGTAAATTTGCCAAGCCTATCCATTACAATTTAGTTTTTTCCCCTTTCTTTGAGATAGAGGAGGTGGATATGAAAGATTCGGAAAGCCGAACATAATTTTCTTACTTCTTTGTTTTCGTTTCCTCTCTGATTTAAACAAGAATAATTAATTGGCTTTGAGAGCGATATCGCAGAGAAAGGAACCATATCAAGTCGTTATGCCGTAATCAGAACCCAAAAATTCAGTCTGATTTTGACAATGACTTTGTCCGTGATTTCTGTTGCTTATCCTTAACGTCCGAGTGTATAATCTTAACTTATATAGATCTCAGTTGTCTTCAATTTTCTTTCCACATATTAGCACGCATAATTCAAACGCGTATCAGAGTAGCAATACATCGAACTATTCCGATAGCCGACGGGCAAAATCTGGAAGATATGTGTGCGCTACTCCGCGCTTTTGAAAGTGTATTTTACAATTGCTTTAATGGGGGCAGCTGTTAAAAAGAGAAGACGTATTATTTTATTTACCCAAAACTAAGTTAGTAACTGATTGATGTTTGTTCACATTCTTCTGTTGTTTATTATTAAAGGGAAAGAAATTCAAATTTTCCACTGCACTCTTATGTGAGAGTGAAGAAACTCTATGATTAAAATGTATACTAGAGTATAGAAAACTCCAAAATTGCTGCTGTAAACGAAAGTATCACTCCACATAACTTCAAAGCATGAAGCACTACACAGCAAAGATCTTCAACTTCACCGATACCTTCACCAAAATATCGCATCACATTCAAAAAGTCCGCGTTTTTATTTTTGAATGAAAGAGTGCACTCTTATTGAGACACTCATTACTTGACTCATGCCACTTATAAGAGTATCTCATAGTACTTCACCTCAGACATAGATTGGCCTTCTGGTCTTTTCAAAACGTCAAATTTTACATTCGGGCGTACATCTTTAAGCTTAATCTGCGAAAATTCAATTTTCTACAGTATCCCGAATTTTGTAATCGTAGCTATATGCATATTAGGTATGAAAAATGAAAAAATAAAACTAGTATACCTCTATTTTAGGTATAAAGTAGATATCAGTCTCTACATTTGTTGTTGTTAAATATTTATGACGCACTTAACATTTGCAGACTCCAAGAATTGTGATTTTTTTCAATAGATATTTCATCTTAACAATAAATTAGTTTATTTCAAACATTTCAATAAAGTATCTTTTACGAGCAACAAAGAAACTGAAAGCTTTTGGAATACGAAAACCTGAATAAATCATGCATTGAATAAAAACCAATATACGATAACACACAAAAGACCCAATAACCTAAATTTATGTGACATTAAAATAATTATGTTTAACACTTTGAGACATGCACGCGAACATATTAATAAATATGAGCATACATATACTAAAGCGATAACAATAATTCATAAGATATGATTCAAAATCGTAGCGCCAACGGCTGCCAACGACTCATGATTAATTTTGTTAATCCAGCAATAAATTTTTCATTTATCTATTAAATCTCTTTATGAAATAAATAAGAGGTGAAAAAACTGTAACTTGGCAGTCATGGGCGTATAATCAATTGAACTCAGTTAATAATTTGCAAAGGTATACGAAAAAAAACGAAATGTTGGAAACTATAGAACCAAAAGTAACTTGAATACAGCAATGCCGGTTTGTAAAATAATCGCATATTCATCTGTCGATTTTATTTTAAATACTGAGTTAGTATGGCATTGTAGCTTCTGATACCGGAAATATCGAATATGTCAACTTGACTCACTTTAATGTTCGAGCTTCAAAAGAACGTTACTAAAACACTTAATATTTCAGAAATTTTTGATGACTTTTATTTATACGAGAAGATCCAAGGATCCTGTCTCCGTTCTAGTTTTCGATATATTGATAACATATTTTTATTTTTGCGAATTGAATCAATTTAATTCACTTTATTTGTAAAATTTTCCCAAACGTACGAGACGACTGAGAATCATATCCACAATTAACAAAACAAATGACGGAGTAACTTACAACCCTATACATGTAGTTTCAGTGTGGCTAAGACAAAAATTATCCCGACTGTCTCATTTAGACACACACACAGACAAGATCCCAAAATCAAAAATGGAATATATTTTCCTATCAATTTTCAATTAATTTTAATTGGCTGAAGCAATAAATACTATAAGAGCAGCAATTAGAACACTTCCCAAGAATATAAATACAAAATGGTGGATTAGTCCTTTGAAACAGCTAAAAAAAATCTTGTGGACGCAAAAGTTACAAATTCTATTGTGTGAAACAAATATAACGTCTTTTAATTGCACTAATCCGAAACCATTAGAGGGTAATGAATATTTGACGAAAATAAGTAAAATATATTTTTTCGAGTTTGGTTCAATGTTTTGCCTATTTTGCCTACATTTGTCGAAGTAAAACTCCCAATTAAAGGTTAGTAGAGCTAACATTATTTCTTCTGATTCACCCCGGGTTACAAGCGATGACTTATTGTCTGCTCGAGCGAAATTTCCATTGTTATAACGGAATACAAAAAGTCAGCTTCAAAACGCGAGTTATCTTTCCCTTACGGAGTTCATATTTGTATTAACGATGAAGTAACTAGTGGAGACTGATGGACAATACCTTGCGAAAAATTTGTGAAGTGTACTGTGAGAATGCTGAGTGAGTGAAGGAGCCAAGAAAGGTTCGCCCGATTCCCTTCTAGAAATTGTTATGTCAAATATGCACCGGCACTGGCCGGCCAGTCATTGAAAAGCAACTGCTAAAGCAAGACCGGCAAGCCAAGCCATCAGGAAATAGCGGAGGCACTAAACATCAACCGTATGACTGCTTGGACGGTGAAAACCGTGAATAAATAACATATCTCTCTCATTCAATATTTGTGAAGAACACAAGCATTTCTATTTCTCATAGTGCAAAACAAAAAGAGAACTATACAAAGTGGATTAAAATATGATCAACTAGTATAGAATCCTATTAAATGAACTCAGATCACGTTATCAATATAATCGAGAAATATTCTTTTCAATCTTCAACATTTTTATGGCTTATTGACACAGCAAACCGAATCGCAAAGTGAATACAAAACTTTTTTTACAAGTTGCGCAATTGTTCTCTAATTGAGACGATTACTAAAAGCAGACTTTGGATATGTAAAATGTCAAAAAAATGTAAGCAAAATGCCAGAAAAACAACGCTAATTACATTTTTCTAGAAGGAAAAAATTCATTATGTACTTTACCCAAATATACTCTTCTTGTAAGCAATTAAAATTTTATTGCTCCATAAAAACCGTTTTAAACATTTATATAAATACTGCATAGCTTATGTAATAAACGTATTATAAATTTTATTATTATCGACAAATAGAAAGTTTTGAAAACTACTTAATTTTAAGCAAATTGTGATGTCAATCTAATAGCATCTTAAGTTGCTTGATGTCATTTAGTGCTCGTTCTCTTTGTATTGATGACAGTGAAAGTTTATATAGTTATTAATATGGATCGTTTGAAAACCGATAAATCAGCCTTAACTAACGCTTTCTATTCAGCTAACAATGCTTTATAAAGTTTCTTTGATTGCTTTTAATTATTCTTAATATAACTACTTTAAAAGCCGCTCTTTTCACTGGTAATTAAAACCACAATTCAAGAGAAAACTACTACAATAGTAATTTATTTGCATGTCATTGTTTTAACTGCAGTCGACACAGCCAGACCCTTTTCCACCTTCGGTGGTGGGTATATTTCATTTTTTATTTAGTTTGTAACAACTAAAAGGAAACTTCGAAGAACCCACAAAGTATGTATATTGTTGATCGGCATCAAATTTAGAATCGATTTGAGCATGTCCGTGTGTCCGTCTGTGTAATGTATGTGGTAAACATTTTCCTGGCCGCAAAAATGAAGATATCGGCTTCAAATTGGGCAGAAACGTTGGAAGTTCTTTCATTGCCTCGCCCATCTATGACAATTTAGTTTTTCACCCTTTCTTAAGATAAGGGTAGTGGGCATAAAAGATACGGCACAGGCAAATATAACTTTCTCGTTTGTTTCAAATTATTTTGCAGTAAAAAGTTTTTTTTTTGTTTAAGTAAAAGTTTGTGTAGCTTAGATCTGAAAAAAGGATTTGATACTTTAAGGGGCCTTTTAAACACGCCTTCGGTAGACGCCTGCACGAATTTTTGATGACATGATCGTATAACAAATAATTCTCATTTGAGAATGGGCAGGGCATAGCGGTTTATTTTCCAAATAATGGACGAGCTAATTAAACAATTCTCAAGTTTCAAAGAGTGTAGTGTGCACGTAGTTAGGATTTGCCCTTATTTTTGGTTGCCTTCTTATTTCATTACACAAAACTAAAAGTGCAGTGTGTAATGTACATAAAGTCGTCAATATGTTTTTTTTTTACAGACTTTTTGTTTTTGTTTTTATACAATAAATTAATTATTTTGAATATTTTTCCTTCTTAATATGTTGGATAAGATTATAACGGTTTTGCTAAGGCAGGAAAAGATGAAGTCAGGAAACCTAAAGATAGGCTTACGATAGAAAAACTTACTCTAGGCGTAAAGGACGGACATGCAAAATTAATATTATACTTATATACTACAGAGGACGGACATCCGGCCTGAAATTAACGAAGATTTAACGTAAAAGAGAGACGAACTTTTTATCTTCTATTTTTTTTTATTATTTAAATTTTTGTGAGAAGTCAGATAAGCCTACCGTTTGACGTTACAATGGATATTCGTAGCAGGTAGTAGATTGCCAGCATTAACATCGCGGACGCTTCGTCCTGCGTCCGACCTGCTCGCAGAAACTTCCAATGTTTCTGCCAAATTTATAGCTGATATCTTAATTTTTGTGACCAGAAGAATGTTTATCACAAGCACGAAAAGACATGCTTAAATCGCTCGCATTCTAAATTTCATGCTGATCAACAATACATATATATGTATATAATGTATATTTTAATGTAATCTGAAATTTCCTTCAAGTTGTTACAAACAAAATGAGAAAATGAATATACCCTTTACCTTCGATGGTGTGTACAAAAATTATGTTCTGTAATAGCTAACATAAAATGAGGAAACTAAGCCATACAGACATAGCATCAATTTATTTACATAATTGCCCTTAATGCTAATAACATAATTTTATTAATCGTTAAGTAAGCAGAGATATAACAGCTGTGAACTAGTCCAAGTACAAGTTTCTTACAAAGAAAGAATTGTCAAACTCTTGATAAATATGCATAAAATTAATAGAATTATCAGTGAATAATTTGATTGCTCAGCGAACGAACTGGTCTAAGAAAAACAAAGATTTAGTCTTAAACCGAATTTCGGACTTTTTAGTCGTTGCGGCAAAATGTGATCAAACTTGGAAGAAAAGGGTGCATAAAACAACAATACTAATAAGACTTATGTAAAAAAGTTAAAAGAGAGTGAAAACAAACAAAATTTTAATTAATTAACAGCGAAAACAAATTATTCAAAATAAACTTATTTTATTATGTTGGCATCAAATTCTTAAAAAAAATAATCGAGAAAATGAAATAAAATTAAAAGTAATCTACCATAAGACAAAATATCATTAAATATAGATGGATGCACGTGCATTCCTAAAGACAAAGACATAAATAAATAAAACTAAAATGTCAAACTTGATATATTTGGAAAAATGTAAAGAAAAAATGAAAAAGAGAAAAGAGGAATATAGCAACATGTCCATCCAATCAACGAAAAAGATCTCCGAACTTTGGAACATAAAAAGTAACCAAAAACGTAGAGTTTAAGATGGTTGTCGCAAGCACGAGAACTGCAACTGTCTCAGTTTCGAATAGTCAAAGAATTCTCGCAATCGCATTGCAAAGATTAACATCCGTCTTATATATTATGCTACAACACGAAATATTGTCACCTCGTTTGTGTTAATCAAATAGCAATGTCCGTTCGAAGTTTTTTGTTCGTATTTTTAGTATGTATACGCAAATTTGAAAATAATTCAGATCTCCCCAAAAAGGTGTATGCAATAGAAAGTAAAAAGTCTGCAAAAAATATTGAATTATTGTTACCAATACTCGCGTTAGTTTTTCTTCCATTTCTAGAATACTAAATGGAATTGATGTTAAAAATTCAAGTAAGTCATTAAAAGAAAGCCTAAGAACTAGTGTTGTTAGTTTCTTCGAAGGCTTTAACCTCTTAATAGGACAGAATTCGTAATTACAATTCTTATATTTATTTATTATTATTATTTGCTATAGAGTAAACTTTATGCATAACATATAAAATCAAAAATTGTTAGGGAATATATTAGCACTTAATAGAAATCCTGCTAATAACAAGGCTAGATAAGCATAGAAGCAAAGTAAATTATCAGTAAAAAAGAAATATTAAATTAAGAAACAAAAAATAACTTAAAGCAGAGTTAGAGATTTACCTATTTGATAACTCTCCTATAGAATCAAGTGCCGGATAAATTAAATGAGCTTTTTTATTGTATATTTTACAGAATGTCCAAGATGGATTTTGAAGCTGATAATTGGCATTGCACTCTTATATAGGTAAGTAAATCGCATTATAATACATCGTCATATGCAGATAT
>KK351011.1:411143-480956 GCA_000671755.1 Glossina brevipalpis | reverse complement strand
GCAATAGTCAGGGAGGTAATCATGTAACTTTTTAGTATCTCTCTCCAAGCAATGAGAGATATAGTAGCATCATGTAAGTAAATTTAGCTGGAGAGAGTCCTCTTGTGCGCCCTCTTGTTACATTAAATCCAGAGATTTTCGGAACAAATTTGCATTAGTATGAGTATAAACCAATAAAAATTACTACCGCAACCTCTTTCATGTGGAAGAAAAAACAGTTGCGAAGGTAAACATAAACAAACCTAAATATATTATTCAAACTTTGCAATTTAAATTTATGCGTTTCGTTAATTTCAACTTTTGAAATTTTTAATTTGTTTGTTTCATTATATCGACAATATTTACATTTTACTAATCTATAAACGTGGAAAGATTAATTGATAAATTTATATAAATTTTTATGATAGTTCAGCCAATGCTGCACCTGAGCTTGAAGGCCGACACTTTGGCTAATACGTATGAACCATCTTTAGTCTTCGATTTAAGAGATTCGTGCAATGTTGGAAACAACATGTTTAGATATTAATGCATTTCAGTTTTTAAATGTGAGCGCTTGTAATGTTATTGTTTCCTGTAGATTTTGCAAAGTTGTAGTAACTTGTTTGATGTTGTCTCCCTAACCGCGGATGCTGCTTTGTGAAATACTAAATGAATGCCGCTGAAGTTAATTTAATAATTAGTCACGATCATTACGACTGCACACGCAAACAATTGATCACATTATAAAATAGGAGATTGCTGCGTAGAGTAATGCAATACTGCGATACTGAAGAAGAGAAATGCAATACTGCAGCAGTGTGCAGACGCGACGATTCACATAAAGAAGAAATTAAAATTCGATAAGTACAAAAAAGCATCTAAAGCAATGTTTCTATATCTCTATTGAGTGAGCTGAACTTCACAGTTTTTTGTAACTAACTTTCTAGCTTTCATTTCGCGTACAAATACAGTGGGTCGGAGTTCTTTGCATAAGGATACAGAGTTCAATTGCCTGAAACTAGGCTCACTCGCCGCAGAACAACTAAATGAAACTTTAATGAAAGCTCTAATCTATCAAAATGGTAGTATAAATTGTGTCTCAAAATGTTTTTAATAGAAAAGCTGTTGTAATTAAAATTTTTTTCTATAACATACTTTTTTGTTTCTGTGGCATTATTTAATGTTATTTCTCTATCACCACTGCTTTGTTTATTGAAAGTGCTTGGTTTTGGGTTTTCAATAGGGATTGCTCCAGTAAAAGCCAAGTTATCATAACGCAAAAGTAAACAAAATAAAATTTATTTCAAAAAGATTGTTCAGATGAAGACCATCCATTACTTTGGGCTCGGAAAATTGCCAATTCTTGAAATTGTTGTTCTTCGTCAGCTTCCTTCTCTGATGGAAATTTTTGGACTGTTTTCTTTGGATAATATTTTTGCAATTTTTTGAGCGTAATATTTGATGGCGTCTTCGACTCTTCATTTCACGTCGCTCTGGCAAAAACTCTATTATGATCCTCGAATTAAATGCACTTACACATTATTACGTACATTTACATGGAATTTTCATTAATCCATACGAGTTTTGTTTCAAATTTACATTTATTTTATTTTATTTGAAAATTTCATACAAATTTTCCACATTTTTGGGTTTTATTTAATTTTGTTTGTTTGTCATTGTTTTGTTTATACTAAAAAAACGAAGGTCAATTTATCTCTCAATTTTTACGACTCTCTCATTACGTTGGGAAATTTTGAAAAATTTTTTTTTCATATACTTCGAATGCTTTTTATTTGTTTTACATTTGTGTGTTTTTTTTTATATAAAACAAAGAAACATCAATTTATATCTCTCAATTTTTACAATTCTCTCATTATATTGAAAAACTTCCCGTATTGGAAAGTTAGTAATATTGTTAGATGATGCTAATGCAACTGATTAAAGCGAATCGTATAACAAAAGGATAGTGTACATTTTTAAAACCGACACAAGTTACATGACGACACTCCTGGATTGGCAGTCAATTGCTATATTCAGCAAATAGGAAGACAAGTAAAAACATAAAAGCACGATTAATCCTATATACGTAAAAAGACTCGCAATAATGTTATGTGCTTGACAGTGGCTAAATTAAAGTACTGACCGATTCTATTATAGTTTTTGAGAGTGATTTTTGAAGAATCATCATATCAAGCGAATCATAAGCTTAAATAGGTTAGATATTCATGGTAAACCTTTATATAAGATTTTATATATATATCTTATATTGATAAAGGAAAATTTGCCCTTAATATTATTTCGAACTTACGTTTACAATTGATGTAGGTCTCTACGCCGAGAATAAAATATTCGCGTTCGAGAAAAACATCGCATAATTGACTAAAATTAAGGAAAATAAATTCTTCTACCAAACCCACAATAAAATGAAATCAAATCGAATCGAGTGATAAAAATAATTGGGAAAAAAGCAGTTTTATTCGCATTGTTGCATGCATACAAGAAGAAGAAAAAAAATTGGAAATACATTTTTTAAAGCTAAAAGTCCTTAAACTTTACTCAAGCAGGCGACTAGAATTGTCAACATTGTCGAGCAACAGCAAGAAGATAGAAATAGGAAGGAAGTTTTTCGTAGCTCCGCATTCGATAATTACTTGCGCCATTTTGGAAGAAGTAGTTTTATACAACGAAAAACGGTGTACAGTGCAGATAATACGATCCCAAAGTGACTTCGGGCAACAGCTTTATCCTTTTGAATAAGATCATTCTGCTCATTTTTATTTCTTGCTCGCAGAGCTACATTCATAAAATCAACTAAAGAATGCGACTTTTCACCACTCACAACATTTACTTGCTCTGTTTTCTCAAGAGCTGAAACCTTTTTAAACCTGTAATCATCCAAACTTTGACGTGACATGTTAGGCATGGACACCACTTTAGAAGCCAGAACGCGACGATATGGCGATAATTCTGAATAAGTGTAATCCGTTTTGGGAGTATTTTTCCAATATTCGCCAGAGTTTTTATACTCCCAATAGGCCAAATGTGCTTGCGAATCAAAATTCTTCAGGTTAAGACACTTATCCAAGGGTCGACTTAATACTTTGCGTGGTGCCACGTTCATATTTAATCCACTAGGATATGAGTAATGATTTGTTATTTCTTTCAAAGGTTCAAATCTAGACGGTTGCAATCCATCATCATCAGCAAATCGGCCAACAAAATTTTCTAACAGACAGTCCGTAGCTTTAACAATTGCCATTAATTAAAATTTCTTTAATGTGATTTTCAAAGCAAAATTTGTTAACGTAACTTCTAAATTTTCTTTACAAATCAATACAAACAACGATTGATTTGAGTGATAATTATTCCAAGTAATACTATTATAAAAATTCTTGATTTAAAAAAAAAATTAATTGAAAAACACTACCTTACATGATGTTTTAATAATTTTCTTCGTTCCTTTGTAAATACCAGAAATTCGCATCAGAGCCTCTCATTAAAGTTCGTTAAAATAAAACAGAGAAACGCCTGATGAGACAATATCTCAGATGCGGTTGAGAATAATCAATCAAGTATTGTTTTTTTTAAAGCACGATGGTAAGTAAGAAGTACTTTTAAGATTAAGTCGGTTTGATTTAAAGGTAGAAAAAAAGGAAATCACTATGTTTTATTTAGTTGAATGTAGTGTAGTGCTCCAATATTAAATAAAATATTTCTACCAAGTTTAACTACCTACTCAGGAGATGGCGTAAAGGAATTAATAAAGTGGATTATTAAGATCCTCGATAAAAGTTAGGAATGCATAAGAGAACGTCACTCTTTTTGTGGGAGAATATCTCTATTTTTTCGTTAATAGAAAGTTTTCGAGAAACAAATAACTTCCAAAGTACAAAATCAGTATGAATAATCATTTTTTATAAGAAAGTAATAAATTCATATAAAGACAAAATATGATCCCAATTGATACAAAAAGGAAAATTTATGCAGCTTGAAACGACCAGTTTTCCCCAGCATAAACTGGTTGGTTTGTTGACGCGTAATACGATATGCAAAAATCATGTAAATATAAAATGAATGTGAGAACGTGTTCTCTACAGATATTCTGTGATCACAAGCATAATGAAAGAAAAACAAAACAGTTTTGATTTTCTTAAAAAGCTAAAGTATGTTTAATATTTATATCGAAATAATACACTAACGTTGTTTCCAGTTGGGAAAACGCTGGTAGAATGTCGTGCTGTTTGATGTACAGTTTCCTTTTTATATTATACATTACTGCAAAATGTTTGCATTTTGGAGTTCGGTTCCAAACCAAAATATTGATTTCTTCATTGTAATTTTACCCACGAACTTTCCTTAGGACAATTACAATAAATCGTTCTTCGTTCGTCCATAGGCATATTTAATATTAAAGGACTAAAAAAGAAAACAAAATTGAAAGTAAATTGTTCTTAACAACTTCTTCAAAATAGATATCAATCAATATACCTGCGCACACGGAGAACCCATAAATTCGTTTATTGTCGACATAAAACTAAACCACTTTATATTTTTCACTGTATTTTTATAAAATCATAGTAGCTGTTGAAATTATTTTATTTAATTTTTCCATTTACAAGCCGTTGATATATAAGTCATCCATTTTCTTCAACGTAATTCAGAAGTAAAAACTTTGTCTGCAGAACGGTTGAGATTTACAATAAAATAAAAGAAAGCAAAAGAGGAAATTTTAAAGGGGTAAGTCAAAAATATTTTTAACAAACTAATCGCACTTCCTAAAAGAAAGAAAGAAAATACCGTTTTTCTTGCCGCATCAAAGAAAAACTTTAATATTTTAGAAAATATTGTCTAAAAATCGAATACGCGAAATGAAATAACGGAAAGGATAGAAAATTAAGAATATTTATATGATTTATACCTCTGCGCCTGATAGTAAATTAAAATTTACCACCAATGATTCCTGTGGAAGGTGATAAAAGTTTTTCGAAACGATAGATGCATAAATAATTTAATTACTTTTAAATATTTTTTTTGGCTCTTTTATGAAGCACTAATAGAATATAAAAACCACACATAACCTTATGTCCGAAGTAGTTCAAGTTGACTTCCTCGAAATATGAACGTCTCTCTAAAATGCTTCCTTTCTCGCCTATTATTTCAATTTCCTTCCTAATTTACTTCACTTCACCTCTGCAGCAAAGAAAATACGGAGAATTTAAAAGTTAGAAAAGATTGAAAATAATAAATATAAGAAAAGTATGATTTTCTAGCAGAAAAAGTGCGTCGCCAGACATAAAGTATAATAGGGATTTACTGCAATAGAATTGTGCAGGAGGTCATATTGTAAGCTTTTGATCACTCTACGTTAAAACACAACTTTGTAAGAGATCGTTGTAATAATTTTTCCTTTTCATTATCAACGCTAATGCAAATTGCAAGGAGACACAATTTTGCTTCCCAGTGCATTAGCACTGAGCATATAAAAGAAAAATTAAGTCCGCAAGAAAGAAAGTGACTTTGATTGTGATTGTATATATCCCCATACTCTCTTCAGAACATTCCTGAACGCTACACTTAGTAGATACCAACTTTCAGTCTTCATTTTGGTAAATGTTGTAATGTTAGATACCTGCGATAATTTTAGTCATTTTTTCACTTGAAAATACAATTTTCTACCATTTTCTTCCATTTCGTACAACTTTTCCCCATCTTTCCGACAATATGGTGAGACCGCGTTGAAAGAACCATAGTCGTTTAGAACAAAATTTTTAAATATAGTAAACCATATGTGACAAATATAGCATACCTTCATCGTGCACATATAAGAGCGTCTCAACAATATTATTATGATGAATGGAATTAACTTCATTTTTCTTTTTAAAAATAGATAAAGAAAAAACGAAAAATAGCAAAGAAATACCAAAAAGAAGCTCGAGAGATTTGAAATTGGAATCGGGATTACATGAGTTGATGAAAAATTTTAACAGAACTAGACACAAAAGTTAGACTTATACAAATTGCTTTGTATTGTATTTGCTTTGGGACAATACACACAATTGTAAAATTCTGACAGTTCAAAAAATCTACGTATGTTTATGTATATATATTTATTTAAAGGAAAAGGTATACATGAAACTGATAAGTACTCAATTTTTATTAATTGGCTTTCTTATACGCGGGGATCTGATACGTTTTACAAATTCGTAAGCAGATTTATATATGAGTACAAGGAAATTAAGAAAAACTATTTGAACCTGTTCTAACCTAAAAAATTATTTGTTCGATTTCTGTTTTTAATTTCTAGGGCTTTAGGTCGACTTAAAATATGGACTCATTAATAGATTTTCCAACTTAGAAATATATCTGAAGATACGTCGAGATCAAAGATTCTCACTGGGTTTGAGTTGAACTAAACTTAAAGCGGAAGGAAACGTTTACGATTAAATCTTCGCTTTTACCTTTTACAATATAAAGGATTACTTCTCATAAGAAGGGTTTTATAGTAGGTGGTTCAAAAAATTGACAATTCAATTGACAATAAAATCTTTCGTTTGATATGTGCCTTTGAAGTGATATGCGATGACTCATTAGGCATGCACCGCGATCGTTTTCGATTGACATTGTTGTACACAATCCACTTTTCGTCTCCGTTTTAAAAACGGAACTATTTCATTTGCGTTTACACAATAATTTTCAAGCGCTGCGGAACTCAATTTTCCAGCTTCTTAACGAGACCGACTCGTTTTAAATTCTTCTCAATGGCTGTATGTTAGGCATTTAACTTCTGTGCAATCTCCCGTGTAGTTACATGACGATGCGATGCGATGCGATGGTTGTGATTTCATCCTCCTTAAGTTCAACTGGTCGAACTGAACGTTGGTCACCTTTAATGTTGAGGAAAAAAAAACTTTAAATATTTACGCAATGAACTTTTAAAGCTAGATAAGGATGACAGCCGACATATATAAGAAGAAGATCAAAATAATTATGGATATCATAAAAATAGGAATGAGAGACATCTATAAGTGAAGTCGGCAATTACTTGGTTGCGAACCCATAAAATTTTTCACATTTATTTTATATAAATCAAAATACTAGTTTCTGCCGATTCTTGTGACATAAAGACCATTATCAAATGAGGCGTTGTATGGGAGGTGGTTGTTAAAGTAGTTCAATTGAAATTATTTTCAATAGAGTTCGCCGATGGACAAGGATACGTCAGAATATGACCGCAGAAACACATGAGCCGACATCAGACTAACAGATAGTCTTAAGCAGATTCATTTCTGAATCGATTGGTACAATAAAAGTTAAGCCTATTTAAGTTAAGTTTGTAACATACATCCACCGAACTTATACAACCCGTACCACAAGTTGACTACGGTATAATTAACTGTACTAAACTTGGAACATATTGGTCTTGGGCAACGCTTAATATATTTATAATTTTTTGTGTATTCTCTTGAAAATAAACGAAAATTGTACTAAACCAGTTGTTGCAACAGCATTAGGAAGAAAGGAATAAAGAATGGAAGAAAAAATGAAAACTTAAGGTAATGAATGGCAGATAAACAAATTTAAGAAAGCAGTAGGATTATTACTGAATCGAACTGTATTTAGCTTTTTATTTATATTGTATGTAGGAAATGTAACATTTCAACGATGGTCAGAGTTTTAGCTTTAAAGTCAAAGTGCGATTACAATGTTTTTTTTCAATTCAATAAGTTATTAGAAGAGCGCATATAATGTTAGAAATTCGAAGCCTTCTAAAACAATCTCAAATTTAAAGAATAATAAGACCTCGAGTCAAACGTCAATTCCTATTTTCATATATTCGTGGCTGATGCTTGCAGCAAATTTCATTTTGTCTACTAGAAAAAGGAGTCAACGGTGAAGCTTTAGTATTTGCGTGTGTAGCAAAATGTGCCTAAGAAATAATCATCAATGAAAAACAAATAATCATTTCGTTTATATTTACTACTTTTAAATCTTTTAATTTATTATATTAAAAACTTCAAAGTAGAAAAAGTTATTTACGGTAAACTGGCTCGTCGACAATTGACAAAATACTGCTCTAATTTTATTTGTCTAGCGAACATGATTAGCTACGAAATTTCTGCGTAACTTAAAAAACAGAAGTTTGTTTATAATGAACAAATTATATTGATTGGAAACTTTTTTATATGTTATGAGGCGTGAAGTGTGTATTATTTTAGATAAATTCTTTCTTTTTAAAACAGTTTCAATGCAAAACATTTTTTTCGCTATGCAAAACTTTTATAGGTTGATTGTTTTCTTTTTTTCTTTTTTCATAGTCGAAACACATGCAATAGTAATTAGCTCTAGATGTTGCTTTGCTATACTGACTCAGTATGCAATATTTTTTTTAGCTTTTCTCCGCTTTCGAAGCACAATAAAGTCTTTCAATAATTTCATAATGTTTTCTGCTTTGTAAGCATCAAAACAATCATAAATTTGTTTTACATAGCGGGAAATGTGTTTAACATAAGTAATTAATAGGTTTTAGCGAGAATATTTATGAATCCACAGTTCATAAGCTATGCTAAATAAAAGATATAAATTCAGCGATTAAGAGTTCAAGTGTATAAATTTCTGCGAAATAGTTTGGGATTCGCAAAAAAAAGAGAAAATATGAAAAAGTGTTAGACCATCTAATTTTTCCATGCGAATCTCTTTCACTTTTATTATATATAAAATAAAATCTCGCTTGAATTATTCGGAAGGTATAGAGCAAATGTGTATCAACTGCTTTTCATGAGATAAATGCATACAATACATCAACTCGTTGGGCATATGAAATTGTTGATAATAATTATTAAAATTTTTTATGACACTTTTTTGGGACTTTGTTATAACAATCTCAAGCAATAATTATTTTCCTATTATGGTACTATATATCTCAAATGTTCGTCTGTCTGGTCATTGATGTTTTGATATATACAGGGTAGGACAAAATAATATGAATACCCGACATAACAGATAATATTTATTTATTAATAAAGTGCTAGGAAACCATTAGCTCGTAGCGAAGTTGAAAATCTTAGTAGAATAGATTCGTAGAATGTCTAAATACGGAAACGAAATGTTTTCCTATTCTTGTATCAAAACATTCGTCAATTACCTCATTTAAATCTGCTTTTCACTCTTCGCCTTAACACTTTCCATAACTGTTCAATTATTTTGTGAGATTAGGCGAGTGAGCTACCCAGGGAAGATATTTGATGATATGCTGATGCTACTCAAACCAAAATTGAACTTTTTTAACTGTATGTATGGTTGTATTATCATGTTGGAATATGGCAGTGTTTGGCAGCAATATGGCGACCGTGGTAAGAATTTCATTATGGAGGATGTCGAACGTATTCATTCGCAGTAATCCGACCAGTGATGGGAATGATAGGATCTGAATACTATGATAGAGCTGCCTAAATCATAACGGAACTTCCACTAAGCTTGACTGTAGTAAGCAGTCAACCCGGGTCGTAAGCATGTTTCGTGATTCCCCACACTTAAACCCTGCCGTTTGTAGAAAAAAATGCCAGGTTTTATGATCGCGGCACCGCTTTCTTGGCAGCTTAGCGTTGGCTTCCATTATAAAAGGTTTCGTAATTGCAGCCGTTCTCTAAGGTTTGTGTGGCTCCGCCGTACTGGTGTTATCGAAACGGTGCTACTTAAGTAAGCATTGGGTTCTGCTATCACTTTTGCTGCGGTAGTTTTATGTTGTCTGGCCTCTTTGTCCGTTTTAATATTGGTCCATTTGTCAGTTAATTTTTGCAATTCGTTTTACACGATTTATTTTGCTTGTGCGATTTGTTTTATGGAACTATTTTTTATGCGGTAAACGAAAATGTATATACGGAGTTTCTGTTCGCCATATGTAAGACCGTTGTAAGATAAAATCAATGTTAATGGTGTTGATATAGCGATTTTTTTTTATCTGCATATACGTACATATTGTGTATCAGGTGTTTTTGCAATATGGTTCAACGACTGCTTCATATCGGAAGTCTTCCTTTTAAAGTATTGTTAGTTGTTTACTTGTGGTCACACATTCCTTTTTGGAGAATGCTAATGTACAAATAATATCCAAATACAACCTTTCGTCTAGGATATAAACTCAACTTTTAAAACGCGCTTTGCGCTTTCAAATACGTTTTTGAAAGTAGAAAACAATGTTGTTGTTCAGCCCACAAAACAGATTTTCTTTAATATGTCACAAAAAATTATTTATTATACATCTATTTAAGAAGTTTTCGAATTTTTCCTTTGGAGACCTTTTTTTGGGGTCTTTATCTATCTCCTGCACAAAAACAGGTTTAACTGTATTTAATTTATTTTCGATTTACAAGGTTTCACGTGTAGAAGCTTCTACGATTTGGTCTTAAAAGCTTCTCTAAGGAATCAATTCTCAGTATAAATAGGGGCATAGATCTGCCACAATTTAATAAACGGTAAAGTATATTCAATTATTTAATTATGTATAATCCATACAAAAATTATGCTTGTTTTGCTCCTTATGAAAAAGAAAATTGTGTAGACGAGCTTTCGTGTGTTCTCTGTACTTGTCAAGTGCAAGTAGACATTGTTGTAAATCTCGTATATGAGTGTAAACTTGCTTTGGTATGCAGTGTTTATGTGAGAAATACTGCATTTACATTCGAACATTCATTCATTCACTTCAAAATGCTCAATATTCGATCAATTGAACTACTAATTTATGGCTGCAACTACCAGAAAATGTTAGTCCTGTCAATCTCAAGCTTTCATCAATGAAATACTTGTAAATTCATTGCTAGTCCTTTTTTTTTTAAAGAAAAAGCACATATGGTTTTTTCGAATGGATTCGTTTAGAAATTATGATGAATTAATTTAGGATTTTAATTGATTTATATTCACTATAAAAGAAAAAATATATGCAGCATTCGAAATGTTCATACAGTTGACATTGATTGACATAAAAGAAGATTTAAAGAGCAAGGAGCATACATTTAACTTGTGACGGTTTCAATATATATCCGCCAGCTCTTCTTTACCATATGTTGTATCGTATCTATCATATATATATATATATCATATCATATCAATTTGGCAGAATTTCTAAAGTGAAATATATATTTCTATATTCCATTAACAAATTTTCTTTAATCATGGTTAGAGAATTTTCTATTGAAAATCTGAAGCTTTAAAATAGAAACATTTCGATGTCGATTCCATCATTTAGGAAAAAGTGAAAATGATCACTCTTCGTTAGCTTGATGGAAGTTATAAGAAACACTTCGAGGTCAAAGTTATTTTTTGTTTTACTTTTTTAGTCGCGATAACTCCCTACGGTGGGCATCAAAAATTTCAAGATTTATGAAACAATTCTCTAGTGACAGTTTTCAAGCAGACGCTTAATAAATCTTTCCAATGCCGATCTGTAACACCGATTTCTTTACTGTTTCTTTTTTTTTTGGATTTAAAAAATATAAGCTTCCTAAGTATTACCCTAGACTAGCTCTTGTATTTTAATTCTAAGACTAATTCTTATGTTTTTTTACTCAGGATTGGCATCAAGTGTTGGTAAAGAAGAAGCTACTACATAGGAAACAATGTGGTGAAATCAGAAATATCAATTAGATATACGAGATTCCCTCATCGAGTCCTACCGAAACGACAGACGTATGTATACGTAATATCCGTAATATTGCTTGTATGCGACATCATAAATATAGGAACTCATGAGATGGAATCCAAAAGTTAGACCTGCATAATCCAAATCTGGTACAGTTAATTTATGTGACAAATTACTATTAGGGATTCATTTCTATGTTAAAATATTAAAAATTAAATCCTTTTATTATATAAAGGCTTACTTTTCATAAGGATAGTTATGTGGTGGGTAGTGATTCAAAAAATGGTTCCACCTGATTCAAATTTTCCACATTTTGTTTTATATACCAAAATACTACTTTGTACCGACTTTTGTCGAAAGATAGAAGATAGAAATCGCAAATTTTTTTCATATAAAGATAATACCCATTCGATGTCCCGATTCTAAATAAAAACATTACAATTTTGACCAGAAATTTTCGTTATATTCACAAGCGTTTATGCACCAAAACCATGTCCGGTGCATGACACTTAATTTTTCTTGTATATATAGGTTACGCCTTTATAACGAAGAGAAAGTGTAAACAACGAATTTTCTTGCCAGCTCAATAATTTTTGATTGCTTTTGCTATGCGATGCTACTGCAATGAGTATGTCGATGATTGAAATAAAATTCCCCGGTTTTTTTTAATGTCCGCAACCACCATGAAGTGAAAGCTTTCTAAGGAAGGCTTACTCAGTAAAAGTAAAACACACTATTGCGCGACATTATTCGGATTAGAATCATTACTGCGGAAAGCGTTCGGTGTGTTGCTCTTCATCGGCATCACCATATTTAGATCACGATTCGACATTTTAAGCAAATCTAAGGAGCCTTCTGGTTCATTATCGAGCATAATTTTTTCTATTAAATACCTGACATAGTATTGGACAAAGCACGACCACAATCATACACGCACAATTGGGATCTATTTTTTACAATAAAACAGAATCCAATATGTTCTCATACTTTGATTACTTGACTATAAAAACGAAAGATTAAAAAACGAAATGAATGAAAACACAGTTTTCTGTTTCCAATTTTTTGTGTATGCTTTTTTAAAAAAGGTTTATCTCTTTTGTTTGAATAAGTGTCTAACTGTTAGCGATTGTGTAATTTATTAGCTTTTGTTAAGTAAAATGAGAGAGGCACAAATATTTTTTTTAAAACACTTTTAATTCAAACGAGTGGAAAATCTCTTTTTAAAATACAGAATACGTACTTGATGATTAAAAATATTTAGATATAAAATACTTTACGATTTCATTTTATAAAAATTCAAATAACAACCAATGCAAAGTCTTTTAATTAAAAAAAAAAAAAAAAAAAAGATGTAACGCATGCAACCCTTTGTGTTTCCTGATCAAAATTACTTAAAACTTCTTTGTCTTCAATGCAAACAACATTTCCAAAGTAATTACGTCAATATAAATATGTGCGCATTCAGGATGCAATAATGATTCTAGTATAGCACGCTTTCAAAAAAGGCCTATCGCGTTTCGTTTCATGTCGTTCTACTGCTTATTTTCTGCTTTCTTGCAAGGGATATCAGATTATTAAGCGCATGCTACATAAATATTAATTTTGTTACCACTGTCAACTTTTCACGTCCATGTGGTGGTGTAGTATAATTTAAAATGGTTATATAACAGCAACACTTAATTCTTGCTATGTTGTCCATTCTTCTTGCTTCTAGGTCAGGCCTATTATGAAAGCATACACTAACTTTTTTATTCTGTTTGTGCTTTTAGATATAACAGATGATCCTAAGATATCTGTACATATTATTGATTAACGTGAATTTCTCATTTATCCGATTGAAATAAAATCTGCTACCAGCAACTCTTAAAGTTATTAAAAAATTTATCTTTTTATTCATTTATCTTCCTGCGATTTAAAGAAACACAAATGAAAGGTGACTAAAATTCTTCTAAATCTTATGAGACAATGCTTTCTATTCTATTTTTTTTTTAAGTATTCGGCCAATTGTTCCCTACATGAGTTTACATTTGCAATAATTATAAATCTTTTGTTAAATTCACTATAAGCATATTTCGCAACCAACATATTCGGGGTGAGATGCATATGCACTAATGTATGATGATTACGTGTGTGTGCTTGTTGCTAATAAGAATCTGTGCTATTATATTTTTCTATTCATCTGTTGTTGCGCGCGTGTATCCCCACCATGCATTTAATAGCCTTTCAATATGTTTACGTTACTCTTAAGGACTAGTTCCTGTGAAAAAAAAATTTTGTAAAAAAGTTTTTATAAAATAAGCTTTTTTATTTGAATGAACTTAAAATGTGGAAAACATATTTTTTACAAAATTTTTTTGTTTTTTTTTTTGGAAATATAGTAAAACTTTAGGATAAAAACAATTTATTTTTTTATCTGTCTGCAAACTGTCATTATAAAATTAAAACTATGTGAATAAAAGTAAATAATTCAACCATTCAATAATTCAACAACCTTTTGTTTAAACTCGTTAATGCTTCAAATTTATTGGTACCCATATACAAATTAAATCGCAACTTGGATTTTAGTAAGCCATCTAAATTATCCAATTTATTTATGCTTTTGAAAGTAAAACCGTTTAAGAAAGTAGTAGTAAAAAGTAGGGAGTAAAGTGATTTGATCTACAAATAAACAAGAACACAAAATTGACCTTCTACGACGCTTGATTGATTAACATACGTACTTGGCTATACATAGATTTGTATTATAAAAACATCGATAAAGTGGAATTAAGTTACAAGGATAAGCAAATAAAATAATATCTAAGCCGGTGAAGTTTTAATGGTCTTCAACTAAATTGCCACGTAGGCTGAAAAGTTCGTAGGCTGACACATAAATGGCGCTACTAGTATTACATTCATGTTTAGTGAAGCAACGCTTCGGAGTCAGTTCATCACGTGCAGTCTACTCGGCTGACTATCGCTTGAGCTCCGATGTGAAATGATGGAGCCATGTTTCATCCATTGTCAAATATCGACACAAAAATTCGGGTTTGGTACGACTGAACAGCCCCAAACACTCATCAATTCGTTGTTTTTGGTCGATTGTGAGCTCGCTGTGGCATCCACTTTGAACAGAGATTTCGCATATCTAAATATTCATTCACGATATGTCTCACAACTTCGTTTGATATCTTTAGGGTCTCAGCTATCTCAATCAACTTCACTTTACTGTTATGCGAAATGATTTTGTTGACATTTTTGATGTTTTCGTGGGTAACAGCCTCTTTGGGGCGTTCACTGCGTGCATCGTACTCAGTGCTCATTTCGCCTCGTTTAAATTTAGCAAACCACATCTGTACGGTTGATTTTCCTGGTGCAAAGTCCGAATAATGTTTATCAAGCCAAGCCTCGGCTTCAGCAGTATTTTTTATCGTATTTTTCGTATCTTTTTTTATTAACACACGAAATTCCTTTTTATCCATTTTTTCAAACAAACAAAAGTTGCTTCACTAAAAATGTTATAATCCAAAGGTAGTAGAAAATTTATCCCGAAAGAGGGTCGAAAGAGTTTCTTTAGATACGTATCGAACAATTCTTGCGAACTTGTTGCAGCGCTTGTGGGAATCAGGAGAAACAATTATATTTATTAAAAAATAGAAAGTTGCTTCGTCTAGTCAATGCATCAGTTCAAACAGCCGTAGTTATAATCGCCAAAAATCATAGAGTGAAGGTTGGGATGCCGTATTTAATCTTCTTATTTAACCCTTTGGACTATTTTCGCTGAAAATTTAAAAAAATTATAAAAGGTTTAAAAATAATGTGAAGAGGTGGAATACGGAGTTGGCGAATATTTTGAGGAACTCTAATTTAGTCGCTCGAACAAGCTATTGAATATCGTATGCGAAAAGTGTTAATTGTCAAAAGGAGACGTATGAGAGAATATAAAAACATACTGCCAAATTTATATATACATATATATATATATATATATATATATATGCATATACTATACTTATCGAAAAATCACACGAACTAATATTCATTTAACACTCATTACGGCGTTAATACAGAACGCAAATTGAGCGCTATTGTCGGCTCTAAAGAGAATAAAATAAACAAATTTTAATATAAACAAACAACAAATAAACAAAGCATATGCAGTGTTCTTAAGAGGATTTTTGTACTTAAGTGACCACAATTTATTATAACCCATAAGATTCAATATCAATCAGTAACAGAATTGCATGGTAATTATTCCAGCTTTTCTAGCTAAATGTAATTCTTAGTCATTCTTTTGATTCTGAGAGTAGCTCTTAATATCTCAACCTTTCAGTTTTAAAATTATGTCTTGTGAATTGCTTTCGGGAAATTTGTGAATTTTCAATCTACTTGATCCATTCCCAATAATAATCTTAATGTGAGAAATTCCAATTTTTTGCCAGCTTCTGCGACCAGTAGAATGTTCACCACAGACATTGAGCACCGATGATCGGATGGACGGGTGGGTATGCCTAGATCGACTTCAAATTTGATGCTGACGAAGAATATATGCTTTGTAGAGTCTATGAGGCTTAACTCTAGATATCGCAAGCGCTTTAATAAATTAAATATATCCTCGTCATTTAGTAGTCTTAGTATATAAAGCAATTATATGTAAACGCATTAATATATTTCCATTAGAAGATGTGGTAATAATACTCAGTTAAAATTTTTTGCGTTAATAAGGAATGTATGTAACAAAAAATCATAGTTCTTCCTAGTTATTTTACAAAGTATCGAATTTTCATTTCTATACCCACCAAGGCGCTATGTTCATTTTGTCATCTTGTATGCAACATCGAGAAAAAAGCTTCGGCGCGACCTCACAAAGTATATACATTCTTGATCAGTATTAAATTTAGAATGGATTTAAGCATGTCCGTCTATCCGTATATCCATCTGTGCAAAGATACTCCTGGTGGCAAAAATGAAGATATTGGCTTCAAATCTGGCAAAAACATTGGAAATTCTTCTACCACGCAGGTTGGTATTGAAAATTGTCCAAATCGATCCCAAATCACACCTACGATATAAAATAACCTGAAAACGATCTCTGTTTTCTGGTTGTTTCGCTCACTATTCATAGACTACACAATAAAAAAAAGAATGCAAAAATATTGAAAGCTTTTGTATTCAACTCGGTATTGAAAATGAGCCAAAATATATAATAAAGGCAACCGGTATTTTCAAGAGACAGAAAGTTTGATTTTAACCTTACCAATAAATTGCAGCATAAACACTGACAAAAGTTTCCATCTATGTTCTTTAAATTTGAGTGGTCCTACCCGTACTCGTATAAAAATGAAAAACCTCTGGCAGACCAATCAAATATTACAGAGCGCAGAGGTTTCATTTTTATGCATTTTTTTTCTAGAAATTGCTTTTAAGTTGTTACAGCTGACGGGTAAAAAAGATTCGACCACACTCGAATATAATTTTCTTACTTATTTTTAAAATAACGAGGGTTATAAAATGCTTTCAAATAGTTGTGGAAAAAACGACGCGATTTTTAAAGAAAATATACAAAAAGAAGAAAGGAAGCAACTATGTAGAGTGCATGAAAAATGTCTATACCAAACGTGTAATACGTACTCCCTTCGAACAATAATATATGCCTTTAAGTTAAGCATAATTTTACACATTCGAGTCATCCGTTTTTTTAGTACACAACAAATTTGAGCGACACTTAATACTTTCCATTGAATAGCCTGAGCAGAACACACACGACTATAGATTAAATATATGGTCTAGATATAATATTTTGTAAACAAACTCTCTAGAAATCAATGAACACATGGTCTGAACTGCATAATTCGTATTATACACAGACACGAATATTTCGAAATCAATTTATAAAAATTTGCATGCAAAATAGTATTTAAGCAGAGTCAAGAAACTATCATTCACATATAAGCAGCAATCAAGTGGTTTCAGTTAAGGAATTCCGTTGCAATTAAGCTGGTGGGATAGAGACAAGACGCTTTAATGCCAGTCAAGCTTACAAGTGTTATTATTATCCTTCCATTTGAAAAATATTGGCAACGATTAGTACTCAGTAGTATAAATAATCATATAATATAATCATATAACTTTTTCCATTACTGTCATTAAATGACAATGTTCTTTTTATTCAAAATTCAATTTTAATTTTCTAAACGCAACAAAAACCTTATGAGATTGTGTTTAAGAATAATCGAAAATATATAGTTTCTGCGGTCTTTCGGAATTATTAAAAAAAAGAAAAAAAGTTACTCAACAAGCCTATCGGACAAAAGTGAACGCGGTTCGCTTTTCTATTGAGGTTCGCTCTGTAAAAGTCGCTGCATCTAGTAACTAGCAAGGTGTGAAAGACCCTAAGTTTTTCATATCATAATTTTAATTTTTTTTCTATCAAATTATGATATAACCACAATAGTGTATTACATAATTCTTTAGCAATTCCGCACAAGAAAGCAAGATATATTCGTTTATGTCAATAAGTGGAAGTATATTAGATTCGCTAATTCGCTAAATGTTTGACACGCCAATGTTGAAGAGACTGTAAAATCGTTTTTAAAAAAGCCGCTGGCTTCTTTTTTACTTTGTTTAAAACCGAAATGGTTTCATCACTCGCACTTTTTTTTATTTCTTATTAGTTTATTTGGTCAAAATGGAAAAGGCAATCAATGAAAAATTGGAATTATTACAAACATATATTCCTTTTATTGACTTTGCCTTAACGTTCCTCGATCATAAAGAAAGTGACAAATTTCAAAACTTGAAGGCTTCGATAATCAACAAGGAAAGGTAAGAATTTTATTACGTGTTATCTTAATGTAAAATTTAAAAATTCCTTAATTTGCTCCAGACTTTCTTTGGACTTTTTGATCCAGATAGAAAAAGCTATCCAATGCCAGTATAGGAAACTTTCAGATGAAGACATCGTAAGAACAAACCATTTTTTTTGCTTAACCTAGATCGTAATATTATTGCTTAATTCTAGAAAATACCTATACAAATAAGACTGGTACTTGAAAAAAAAATCGTTATTGAAGAAATCGAAAGCAGTGAAAATAATAACTCTGATGATTTCGTTTTTCGCCATATGAAGTCCAATCTAGACACGGAAGAGATGGAAGAGGAAATGAATGTGCAAGATTCTTCAATGCTCTATAAAAGACGATCAGATTTTACCAATAGTGCGGATTATGCAAAATCCAATGTAAGAGACTCTACCGCTGTAGTTAATAGTGAGATTGCCCTTCCAAGAAAGACTACTAATTCGCAACAGGAGCAAGATGCGGATTCTGGCATTGAAATAATAGAAAACTGTCCTGCTAAACATGGCATTCAAAAAGATGGAAACTCTGCGAACATCCGTGCCGCAAAAGTATGGAATACATTGAATAAGGTTGACAGATATAATCTTATGCAGCTTATGACAACTGTATATGATCGCTCTATTAACGCTCATCCTGGTATTTGCACCCAACACGCAGTAAACACCAATAGCGTTGCTCTTCCTTATCAACGAAAATTAGAAAAGAAAGACGGGGAAATTGATGACATGCGGCGTCAAAAAGAAGTGGAAAAGCAAATCACAAAAACAGGAAATGTCGGCGAAATGGAAAAATTAGAATCCAACAGAAAGAAAGAGGCGCAGCAACAACTGGTAGCAGAGAAACAAATCGAAGAACCAGTAATTGCGAAGGAAGCGAAGAACTTGAAATCAAGTGAAAAAAACAGCAAGACGAATGAAGCGCAGCAACAAATTGTAGCAGAAAAGCAAGTCAAAGAAGCAGAAATTGTCAAGGGCAGAGAAAATCGACAATTAAAAAGAAAAAAAAGTGAAAAGGATGAAACGCAGAAACAAATCGGAAAAGAAAAACAAATCAAAGAAAGAGTAGCCGCGAAGGGGAAAAGAATGATAGAATTAGAGAAGAAACACAACAAAAAGGACGGAACAGGAGAACAAAATGAAGAACCAGCAGATTTTAAGGGAAAGAAATCGAAGAAGCGTGGCCAAAAGAATGAAATACAGCAAGGAATGGAAGTAGAAATATCTATGACGGATATACTAACTACCAAGGATACAGTCACCCGGGAATTAAGGAAGAAACACAACTCAAAGGATAGAGCGCCGCAACAAATGGAAGTACAAAAACAGATCGTAGAAGCAGTAGCTGCCAAGAAAACGGAAAAGTTGAAACCAAAGAAGAAAGACAGCAGAAAGAAAGAAGTACCACAGCAAATTACAGAAGAAAATCGAATTAAAAAGGATGTACGTTTGAAAGATCTGAAAGAATTTAAATCAAAGAAAAGGGACTCTTTGCAACAAACCGAATTTGAAAGCCAGACTAAAACGTCAGTAGATAATAGAATACTGAAAAAACGAGGATTAAAAAGGCAAGAGAACAAAAAGAATGAACCGCAGATTGAACTGATTGAGCAGATGGAGACAGAAAAAAGAATCGAAAGATCAACATTGCAAAACATTAAAGATCAAAAATTATCGAAAATTTCTAAAGTAAGTCAAAAATTGTTCACTAACAATGAAAAGGAAAATAGTCCGATTGATCAAGAAAAGAATAAGACTACGCAGACGCAACACTTCACAACCTCCCAAAAGAAAAATGTTGATAAATTTGATAAACTCTTTAGTAAAATGGAATGCACCAAGAAAAGCAACGAACAAATCGGAGATTGCCTCCCGAACAATTCAAATACACAAGGTTTAGCTATTAGTCCTGATCAACTGAATAATACCGAACCGCAGAGCGATAATGGTAAAGACAAAAGAAGAACTAGAGCCCGCGGACGTTACACAGAAGATGACACTTTTGATTCAGAATCAAGTGGCTCATCATTTCGAAGAAATTGTCAGCTTGTCATTGACAATCAACCATGTATTAGTTTACCTTGTCTTGGCGACATACAATCCCAAAAACCTAAAAATCGTTCTTCCGGCTTATCGAAGCTACGTCGACGAAATACTGTGTGCACAGAAAAACAGGCATTCCATGCACATCTGGTTGAGGAGGGCTCTGAAATTGCAGATATTCACCAAAATGAAAAATCTACTTCGAATGTTATCAAAGATAAGAAGCGTAACATAAATCATAAAATGACTGAAATGAATACAAGTTTCTGTACTCTTTGTAAAACCCGACCATATAATTTGGTTAATCATTACATAACAAGGCACAAAACCGAATCATACGTGTCTCGCCTAACGGAGGCTCAATTGCGTGATATGGCTATAAATACAAACTTTGCGGAGTCTAAAATTTGTACGAACTCTTCATTCAAAAGCTATGAAGTGACCTGCCCCTTCTGTAACGACGTTATAATTCAACCATTCATGGTGTTGCGTAGTCACATCTCCGCGCACACTGGAGAATATGCATACGGCTGCAGTTCTTGTTCAATGACTAAACCGTTTCGTGCCGACATTAAATCACATCAAGGGCATGCGAAGAAATGTTTTAATGCAAACATATCGATATTGTACCGTTATCCGGAAGATGCATTAGTTATTTATTTGCATTATTGTTCGTTATGTAATTACGTTCAAATGAATGAAGCTAACATTTTAAAACATTTGCACGAACAACACAGCCCACACGATGCAGTTCAAGCTAATATTAAAAATTGCATTCTCGCAGCAACAAGAGCAACGTCAGACCCACAACTCGGGGAAAACATTCCAAAATCCATAACAGCTCAGTCTAATTTAAATCAACTTGAAAATGATGCATCATCAGAAAAATTGAATTGTGTAATTGAAAATGAAATGGATGAAGGCCTTGAAATGCCCAACGAACTGCTCGCTGAAGCCGTTGGAATGAATGATTTTCCCACACGTGAAGTTCACCATTTCGTGAATGGGGACAGAACAACTCCACCGCTTTCTTCGAGTTATTCGCAATTTGAATCTTTACCTAATCATGTGCCTAATGATGAACTTCAAAGGAATATGAGTGGTTTAGTTAAAATAGTAGACAGGCCGATGGAAGGAAAGACATGTTATAATGAACCATATGCAGAAAACATTGTAATGGACAATGGAACAACAGGACTTCAAATTGCTGAAGTTCACTGGTCGACAAAAGAGAATGAAGCAACTCCTGGAATTAACTCTTCCACGCAATGTGTTTCTCCTCTTTCTGTAATTCATGAGCGTTTTGAGACCTTGAAACAATAAAACTTGAATTTTAAATCAATTTTTCTGTATTTTCAGATGGACTCCGTTCAGTCTTTGAAATTGGTTAGCCTAGCTGATGAAGTATCTTCAAATATAATAAAAAATATTAGTAACCAAAGAATTAATGATTCCAACAAGCGAGAATTATCACAGTTAGTTGTTACACCGGATTTAAGGAAACTAATAGACCTAAATGAAAATATAGCTAAATCACAGTTACGTACACTGACACAATCTACAGGTGTAGCACCAGATAATTTATATCGTTGCCTAGAATCCACATGCGATAATGTATTTCCTTCTTTCGAAACGTGGTTACAACACGTGAGGGTTTATCACGATAGTTTATTATACTATTGCCCCCATTGCTCATCAGTCAATTCGGAACCAAAGCCACTCGATTTGGAAAAGTTTGAAACTCACTTCGAGGAACATCGTGGTCACACTTATATTTGTCTTAAATGTTTAGGCACTTTCAAGTATGAGGAGGAACTACGAATGCACAGCCTAATAACCCATCAATATGATAAATGGAATTTTGAACAGATACGTTATAACGATTCGTATTGTTACTTTGTTTTAATTCAGAAAGAACTTTACGAACACCGTCTTACATTTTTATTGAGACTTGTGGAATTGCTTGTGAGTCGTCAACGGAAGTTAAAAGAGGAAAAATTGCAACATGAATGGGTAATACCGAAAGCTACGAATTGGTTGAAAAATTTCCCATTAAGCGTTTGCAGTCGTGAAATCACAAAGAAATGTGTAGAGAGTGGGTGTAATTTTCTCACAACCGAAGATGACGTTTTGTCAAATCATTTACGCAATGAACATGAAATTGCGGGGCATGATTTCTCGTGGGTTCAATGTGTATTCAAAATAGAACATTTCGAATCGTGGGACCCTATATTAGAACACTTAAAACTTCATTCAGATTCCTATGTTCACATATGCTGCTTGTGTTCCTTGCATCATCGCTATCGATCACAATTAAGATCGCATATAGAACAGAAACATGACAAGATAATGATAACAAGAGGTGAAAATGTATTTATTGAAGTGGCCTTTGTTTTTGCAAGAGGATCCAGTTGTTTTTCAACCATTCGTAACTGTTTTTGCTGCGAAAAACGTGGTAAGAAGCCAGACGAGCTTGTTTCACACCTCATGTATTATCATGAGTTAACGCTGTCGAATTACTGCGAGTTATGCTACAAATGTTTCGAAGATGTCCAAAGTTTCGATGATCACTTTAAAGCAACACACGATTTGGAAAAAAGAAAACTATACTGCAAATTAGCATTCCGGAGCAATCCGGCTGTACAGTCAATACAGCCATTTCAGTTACAGGTGGGAAATGGCGTTGATATCGAAGATGAGGAGGCGATTATGTGCTCTCTTTAAAAAAAAAAAATGATAATGCAAAGTTTAAAAATCTTAGCCTTAAAAGGCCTCTCCTTATATTGCAACAATATATCAATATATATTCAAATATAAAAAATAGAATCAATAGCAAAGTTTGAAACATCCCTTCAAGCAATCAATAATAAAATTTTCATAGTGTTTGTCCTTTAAATGAGGTTCAGATAAGAAAGGTGAGGAAGACAACAACATACATAGAATTTTATACTGAATTAATGGAAATGTTCGCGCCGTTTTTACCAAGAAATGAAAAATACGCATTAAAAAAAAAAGCAAAAAATCTCCCTATACAAACCAATAATACAACAATTTAACAAATGAATTAATTTCAATTAAAAAAGAAGAAGAAATAATATACAACCCAAACTAAGGGCTTATTTTATTAAGACTAAGACAAAACACTTCGTGTTCCCACTAAGCCTTTTTTGCTGAATACTTTAAGAAGAAGAAGGAATATGCGAAGATTTCATGATTTTCCGACCGTCAGCCTACAAGTTGCAGATGCTTTAGTGTCTCTTTCTTTATAATGTTTAAAACAATGGAAAATTATGAGTTTCGAGTTATGGGGGAAAAATGCAATTCAAACCAAGAATTGGTTGTTGAAAGCAACAACTTTCGTGTGATTTTCTGACTTAAAACGAGATCCTTCGAACACGAATGATGCCGGCCGCCTCGGTAACACCAACTCTATTAAATATAAAAAGAAGTGCATAAAATCGGGTTGGAGAATCGAAAAATAAAGTTACATGAAGTAGCTGACTTTTCAATGACATCAGAAAGCAATGTATTTACTATTTGGCAAAAACATTTGTCCATGAGAAAACTCTATTCGAAATTGGTACAGCGTTTGATAATTTTTGATCTTGTGACCAAAAACGATGACGTGTTGATGACCAGGGGAATCTTTGAAGTTGTTATTTTTTGTTGCATTTGTTATTTTTATAAAGACTTTCTGCTCGAAGTGAGACTCGATATTTCCCAAGTTGAGTGTTGCAGCGTTTGAGATTGTGAAAAGTTAAAATACAAAATTACTGAAGTTTTCTTGTTTTGATACCTAAAGAGATTTGAATGGTACAATCACATAACTATTCGCTCTTTTTTTTATAGTTTTTTTCAAGCTAGGGATGCTTCGATTATTTAAAAAAATCTCTTTATGTTCCTAAAGATTATCTCTTCATTTAGCTCTCTTTTGACGGGTTGCAGATGATTCTCTTCTTCTTTTTCTTTCTTTTTAATTTCAAATAATTTGCTCGGACTCCGAAGTAACTTTAAACAAAAGTGGATAACTATTTAATTTACTTTTTTGATCAAACAGAATTTGTGTTTTCTGGATTAGTTTTATTTCTTCCTTTTTTTTTCTTATTTATTTCTTTTCTTTAATTTTATTTCTTTAAGTCTTTTCTGAATTAATTTTATTTTCTTTCTTTTAAAAGAAGTTTATTATTATAATAAGAAATTTATATAAATTAGGAAAAAAATTATTTACTATAAAATGGGAATTAATTATCGTTTGCGTAATGTACTTATATTAATATAAATGCGTCTGCAGGTAATGTTCACAAACGAAAAATTATCTAATTTACTATATAAAGATATAGTAAAATCTAAAATAAATAGAATAAAATTGACTCCTCTATGTGCGATGAAAAATAAAAATAAAATTAAATAAAATGTATTTTTTATTTAGTCTATATTAAAACAATAATAATAATAATAATAATAATAATAAAAATAAATAGTCGTAATAAAATTCGTTATTTTAAATTAAATAATAAAAGACAGAAATTTCATTTCCTTTTTTTCTTTGTTATATAATATTTGATTATAGATGAAATATAAAGCAGCAGAAAAAAGACAACAGAATTAACTTAAGAAGAAAGAAACTATAGTCAAAGATTTATGGTTAAATACAACAATGTCTTCACAAATGAATTAAAAATTTTATATATTTTTAAATTCGTTTCAAATATGAGAAGAGATGCTCCTTTTGTCAAATATTTAGAGAAGATCTTGTTTCCGATTTATTTTATACTTTTTCACATAACGAAGCCTCATTTTTTATTATGTACTTTAAAGTTGTGTTTCTCAGCCTGCACGCGTTAATCAGCCGCAAACACTTCTCATTCCTCACTACTTGTTATTTTCTATCTTATTGCAACGGAGACATTAGAAAAGATGCATATCAGTTGGAAATTCTTCATAGTACTTTCGATCGTACGCTAGTAAGTGAGAACTATCTGTTGGCGGAAGAGTTCTTTTGTAACCTATTGGAAAGTTGACATTAGCGAGGATATCCATCAATTCGAAATTTTCGAAGAAGCATGCCTTCAATTCAAAGTTGCATGAATTCAACAAATCTGCCGGGTAGTTCTAGTCTAATGCATGATCGTTTTTAATAAATGCAGTGAATGTTTCTTAACATGTTTTTTTTTTTTATAAATTCGACATAAATTTATTTTGAATGTGACATTTTGTCTGGTCTGTATGTGATATATGTAATTTAATATTTTTAGTATGATCGCATATAAATCCATTGATCCTATTTTGATGAGATAATTATTTGCTTCAATACTTTTATTTTCTAACGTGTTAGATTATATTGTAACGATTTCGTTAAAGTAGGAGAAGGTGAAATTAAGAAAAGTGGAAATAAAGAAACTGACACATTTTAGAATATGGAAAATGTAAAAGAATAGGCCTTGAATCGTATGAAGACCTTGCCTACAACGAACGGGTTTTCTTGAGTTTTTCCTTTTTATTTAAATTTTTTTAGTGTTTAAATGTTTTTAAATTCAGATGAACTCTAACCAAGGTAAAGTAAAATAGACTCCAATCACATCTTGCATATATTAGATAAGCTTCGAACACATAGAAGGTGAGAGTTCAATTTGACGCTATCAAATCTACGCAAAGCCCTAAGAACATTAAGTTCCGTTGTTACATTCTGACAGTTAAATAAATTTCAATAAAAACCTGCATTTTTGGTTTAATTTTAATATATTGTTAGGAAAACTGCCTTTCGTACTTTATCTTTAAGGGGCAGTTCATATCGCTAGATCACGAAAAGCTTAGATTTTGGTTATTTACAATTTCTTTATTTATGAAATATTATTTATAATCTCAATTATTTATATTTCTTTTAACTCTTAATTATTTCTCTAATATTTCTAGTCGACTGTGCCGGATTAAGAAAAATTCTCTGCTTATAAACCCCACGAATGCCACAAATTTTGCGTCTCTTTCTGCGGTACTAGCGAATACGTAGTTTCGTTAATCCCATTCATATCAGATTTCGTGGAACTTTTTTGCCAATCTTTGCTTTTATTGTCAGCTGCAAATATGTCTTTTTATGACCGCAATAGGTATCATGTTCAGAGGAATTTCCTCTCAATTAAATTGTTTTAGTTGTTTTACTAGATTGTGATTTTCGTAACAATATCTTCGCAATGTTTTTTTTATATCCCCAAAAATTATTAACTATTTCTCAACAAAAAATGTACAAATATCGGCATCACATCGCTTCCAATTCACACTTCACGTTTTAAATAATGAAATACAGAATTGTGTCTTCCCCAAAAAGGTCAATTTACTCATTGGGAATCCCTGATCTAAGGTGAATATATCTTTTGTTATGATTTAAATGAGTTCGTCACTCTTCCATATATTTTTGTTCAAAAATTGTGTTCGAATGTATAGCTATGTTTTAAAGGCATTGTTTACAGATATAGCAATTGCTTTAAGCATTTTTATCCAATTGTTTGGTTTTTGAAAGTTTTGAACCTTTTAATTACAGACAAAACCAGAATTTTTACTACAAAATAAAAACAAAAGCATTCATACTAAATTTTTAAATTAAATTAATTTTAATTTCGAACTAATTCTGTAGAGTAATTTTCATACAATAAGCTTTTGTGATAAGAGCTGCAGGCTAATTACCGAATTTTATTATTAAGCAAATATTTAAAATAATAATGCTAATCCGGTAGACAAAAGCATATGAATGACCGACCTCATTGTCGATATTTTATAAATTATCTAACCAACTTTAAATGAAATTAATTTAATTTTTTACATAATTTAATATTGTAGTATGTCAGGTTTCTAGTTATGCAAGAGCAGTTCTTTCTTCATACTTTATAAGATAAATTTACTTAACTTAACCTCTACATATAACTTTGTTTCGTTTGTGGTATGCGTGGAGATTACAACTAAAGCTAGAACAAACCGCTACAGATGTCATTTTCATGGACAGTCTCTGTTTCATTTGTGACAGAAATAAAAGTTTTTGTACGTTTCTGTCGACGGGAAATGGATGGCTCTTGCTCTTGCCTGATGATTTCATGTTTGGAACAACACTACTAAGCATTTTGCAAAAATCTAATGAGAATTTCGTAAGACCGAACAATCAGTCTTGTAAACCTGGAAGAAGACCGAATCAATGTATATGAAATTATCAACAGAACTAAAATCTCTAAAGAAAAAATCTAGCAAAGGAGAATATCTGCTAGGAGATACAAGAAGGTGACGAAGGTTAGAGAAAGTAGAAAAATATATAGGCAATTTCGAAGGAAGGTAGTACCGACTATTGTTACCCAGGATGGAGATAATCGATCGTTCGCTTAACTAACCATGTTAAGTAATAGCGTAATTTCTTATCGGCTTCTTTGATATATTGAGTTTGGGAAACGGTCTGAATGAATTTAGGCTTTTTACATAAATCATGGGTATTGAAAGGTACTATTTGTAGTGTAGGATCACATTAGCTCATTTCATATTCCCAATTCTTCGCTGTATATCGGATATATCAAATTAGTTTTTAACGTCTTGCAAAACATATCAAAGATCAGCTGGGTCTATTTACTCATACTTGTTGGTCTGTCCGTCAATTTACATTATTATGCTAACAGTCACAAAACTTTAGATAGAGGCACAATTTGGATCATGAACTTGCTTGCAGTTAGCAAAAAATTGATAATTTCTATTTTTTCTGCTCTTTGTGGGGCTGAAAATCTTGTCTAATTTTAAAAAATCCGAAATAATTAATTCTTAAATCGTAGAGTTGAATGCAAAATGGAATGTAGCTTTTTAACTAGATTCCAATAATCTCTATCGAGTTACCAAGTGTGTGGTATTATATTTGTTTTCCTATTTGCCTTGTCTGTCGTTTACGCTTCGGTTGCCCGGTCCAGTTGCAACTTTTGTTGTAAACGCCCGAAACGATCTTGAGTAAGCAGCTTAGATACCATAATACTTTTGTAATCTCATCAAACTAATCTTTCTTTTATGTAATTCAATTTTAAATGTGGTTTATGTTAGATAAAGATGAGATTTAGACAAGACTACTGCAGTTAAATCTTTTTTCATGGCCGCTGATAAGTTAATATATTGTGTGTATTTGAATGGAAAGTACGACTTTAAAATTACGACCCAGCTATTATAAGTGCAATTAAATTTAATTTCCCCTGCTATGGAAGGTATATTTCATGTCTTTATAAGTCAGTCCTTTTTATATATTAATTTAGTGGTTGTCATAAAATTGAGTTTCCTCATTATATTGTTAGTCATCGGTTTTTAAACAAAAACAGTCAAATATACCTCAAACATAGCTATGTAAACCTCATTACAGTTTTGTACTTTACAAAAACAAAAAGCTGTAATAGCATGAAATCTTCATTTCCGCATTCCTGGTAATGCATTAGCTATAGGTTTCAATTGCTTAAATTAAAAATTTGAGAAATAAAAATTTCGAAAGAAAGGATCATAAAATTGGCGGAAGTCTTTAAAAGCCGTTGACAACCGTTTCTCATTTGTTTCAGATATATTTTATTTGTTTGGAGTAAGAGAAACAAAATAATTACCTAAGTTCTCTTCACTTTTTCATTTTTCCATTTATTATGCATTTTGTTTTTGTTGATTTAAAATTCCTAAAATTCCCATGATTCGCAGCCATCCTTGTGGGTTATCATTTTATATTCATCTTTGTGTTTGATGTCATTTGCCGTATGCTGCTCTTAGTTTCTTACTCACGTACCATATGTTTGCAAACAAATGAAGATTGCTTTGTGAAGTACACTTGTCTCTTATGCATCATCTTCCAACACGTGTCAGAAATAATAAATTTATGCAACATGCAAAGAGGCATTCTTTTCTTCTACTTCTTTTTTTTATAAGAATATTATAATACGCTTTATGGATTTCTAGTACTTCATGCAGTATAAGCACCCGCTTTAGTAATGTTTCGAAATTGTTTTACAATTTGTATAAACAAGATACGGAAAAATTATTTTTAAACATAATTTAACCGCATAAAGAAATTCATATTTTGTGATAAAAGTACCTGTAAGGAAAGTACAACAAAGAAAAATTCGTATAACAATATTTATTTAATCATTTGGATAGAACATATAAATGCCCGACTCCATGTTTCCATATATTTCTTGTGGGCCCACTAACATATTGTATTCAGTTCTGTCATTAGAATTTTTTTTTCTTTTTTTATGAGAAACAAAACTTGAAATAAAAATCATCAAACTCTTAAAATATATGTTCACCCAACTAAGAAACTCTCTAAGACTTGTACGGTGGCTTTCCGTCTTCATCATTCATGATGTTCTAAGCTAAAGCGAAACGAGGTTAAATCAACTATTACTTTTCTCTCTCGGCCTTATTCGTAGCTTAGCGCTGATAATGAAAAATTGTTTGACTGCTTTTCAAAATATTTTGCTTTACGATCTGTATCCTCTTGCATGTGATCGAGTCGTTTTTCCCATTCTGCTGGGAACACAGATTTTTGAACACTTCAGCCTCTTCTGCCAATGAAAATCGTTATTTACGCAATTAAATCTTGACGTTAAGGTGTGAAAAGAAGTCATTGTGTGACAAAGGGGGTTGTAAGACGGATGATCAGTTCGGCCTTTGGAGTGCTCGTATTGAT
Organism: Glossina brevipalpis; assembly: GCA_000671755.1. Classification (NCBI taxonomy): domain Eukaryota; kingdom Metazoa; phylum Arthropoda; class Insecta; order Diptera; family Glossinidae; genus Glossina; species Glossina brevipalpis. The sequence goes on along the minus strand of KK351011.1, from coordinate 450,788 downwards.
TTGAAGTTAGATGATTCAACGGTGCCGGTTAGTTTTTTTTATTTCTATAAAATAAATAGTTGCATACTATTCAGAATCAACCGTTTTATGTTATTCTAAATGCACTGTCGCTACAGGACCAGTTTTTCCGAAAAAAACAGGTGAATATTTGTTCTGAGTTGCCTCGAAGGTGAAGAACATTTCTTGGATTATGTTCATCTTGAAACACATATACAGTCGATTGCGGTTTAGTTTCCAGCTCAAGCAGTTGCTATCCTATATATGTATTTTAGAGATTCGCCATTTCCTATATTTTTTAAGAATTTTTTGCAACACTCGACCTTTCTGAGATCCTCTCAAGTTACGTGGGATCCAACGAGAAGTAAGTTAATCGACGTATCCTTATCTTGACATCTAATGCATATTGAAAGTCGTAATCATCATAGGAAAATTTTTACGAGTAACCTCCATTTTTGGATTAGACAATTTTCAAGTCACTGTGTAAACAACACAAATCACATTTAAACAAGAAAATGCTCTGCGGAAAGTTGTGTTAAAAAAATTAAACTTTTCCGTGGACGCATTAGGTATCACCTGACAACTAGTAGAGTTGCCAAGATTTAAGATGTGACTAGTGATCTACGTACTCTTTGATTCTACACATCGAAAATCTTTATCAAATCTGACTTCCGGGCGCAGTATTGATTGAATGCAGGGCACAAACCTATACATTAGCGGAAATGAGGACCTGAAAATGTCCAGAAGATACTTTTGCACAATTTTTTTTTGTTCAACTAAAATAAAAGTTTTCTACTTGCAAGCTACGTAGCCAAAGTTTTTATAGAGAAAATTTCTAGGTGCGATTCAGAACAATATTTCAAAACGTTTCATATGTCGACTTTTTACAAATTCATCGTTTCAGTGATAGCAAAAATGGTTTAATCCACGATGGGTTGGGCTTTAAGCCGAACAGATTTCCAGAGAACAGATTTCCTCAAAATATCTAAAAAAAATTTGCAAAATCTAATTTGATCACAGAGATATCTAGACAGACAATAAACGAACGGACAAGCTTAAATCAATTCAGAAAATTATTTTCAATCGATCGGTACAATAGAAGATAGTTGTGTTAGGTCCTCTATCCACATACATTAGTATTAGCTTTATATAAGTCAAAAGCTTTTCGTGCTAATTTGTTGTGACTTTCTATTGTGATGCTTATGAACTATGATCAATTCATTTCAAATTTTAATTGATTTATATTAATAAAAAAGGAATAAGTATATCATTAATTGCACAAATTAACAAAAACAAATGAAAAGACTATATTCGGACAAGCGCTGCCATTAAATACCCTACACTATTGCGCTCAATACAGTTAAATACTTAAAAAATTATATCTCGCTACTCTGTAACGGCTTACTTTCGATGGGAGCACTTATAGGGTTCTAAAGATGCATTCTCAAAATTTCTCGTTATCTATTTTAATGTTTGCGAATGTTAGAAGTAGAATTATACACTAACAAACAGAAAGCTATAATCTTAGCTAACTTAGAATGTTATAATAATGAATTTAATACGTCTGGCTAAGTTTATTACCCCGGCAATGAGTATGCTTATGTTGGACGAATTTCAGATACCCATCTTTACAATAGCCGTGAAGCTTCTTTATTGATTATTTTTTAGTTGTAATTTATTATTATTATTTTTCGTATAATCTTCTAGCTTTTGTGGTCAATTTGTGGGCATTTTTTTTAAACTAATCAATGATTAACAGATTCATTCAGGTCGATTAAGAATTTTGCGGTACTCGATTATAACAATTCAATTATATATTTTTTACATTCAATTATAATAATATTTATAGCTGTGTGTTGAAAGAGAACTGACGTAATGAGTATACTATCACCTTTCGTTGGTAAATATAATAAAACGAACTTTTCAATTTTGTCTTACAGAGAAATATATGCGTAAAATAAGCGGAAATAATAAAATGCATTCATTTTATGTAAATTTTGTATTAAAAAGTTGGTTAGTTACTAATTAGCAAAAACAATGTGCCCTCTTAAAAGCATAAAAGCAATATTAATACATACAATATTGACAGTTGAGTAAAACCTTCTTAGCCGGCGGTATCATAATCTAAAGAAACGGGTGTATTTTTTAAGTTTCACTCATTTACAGCAAATTAAATCCCCACCGATTTGCTAGCTATGACTACACAACCAAATGATATACAAATATGTTTTGTAAAGCCGGAGGATAGTAAAAGAGTTTTAAACTTTCTGCGCGTTTATTTTTATCCTGAAGATCCATTAACTTTGGGTACTGAGCCGAAAGAGCAAGATGCTGCCGATGAGGAATACAACATAGCCATGATTGAACATGGTATGAGCTTAATGGCTGTGCAGCCTGCCTTACAAAATTCAAAAGCATCAAAGGAGGATCGTATAGTGGGTGTTATGATAGTTGGCCCAAAGGATGCCACAGAAGCTGATCACTTATTCGATGCTGCCCGCAAGGAAGGACTTACAAAATGGGGTCGTATGTTGCAGCTACTGGCATGTCTGGAACGTGATTCGAATGTGTGTGAGCGTTATAAAATTCGGAAAATTTTACATATACATGCCATAAGCGTTAGCGATAATATGCGTGGTAGGAACATAAGTGTTCGTATGATTAACAGATTGATAGAATTAGGAAGATGTTTAAAATTCGACGCAATAACTTCTGATTGCACGAGTTTTTACTCTATCAGGATATTGGAACGTTTAAATTTTGAATGTATTAATACTATGTATTATAACGAATATCTAGATGAAAATAATAAGCAGATATTTCGAACCGAGCTACCGCACACGTGTGTAAAAAGCTATGCTTACAGATTGTAAATATGAACCATTGGAAAATAAAAATAAGTAAAATACGTGCTTGTATGTGACTTTTCTAATGTTAAGAAAATTGAGAGTAATTTGCATATAATATTATTGAAAATAAAGATAAAAATAAAGATAAAGATAAGTATAAATATAAATATAAATATAAATATAAATATAAATATAAATATAAATATCAATATAAATATAAATATAAATATAAATATCAATATAAATATAAATATAAATATAAATATAAACATAAAGATAAAGATAGCGCATAGCCTAGTAGATAAGACTATCAAGTACGACTATCAATTCGGAGTAACTGGGTTCAATTTCCAGTGCGATAGACTATACCTTAAGCACGAATGGCGTCTGGCGTCTGGAGTAAACACTTACCGATTAGATCTAAACCTCTCAGAATATGAGTTGTTTTACTTCTTTAGACATAAAATTGTAAAATGTTATAAATATATCGTCAACGTTTTATTTAAATTGTATGTACGCATTAGAAAGATAGGAACGTTTCAAAAATTTTTATAGTTTATTTAGATTCATTTTGCAAATATAATATGTTGAAATATATTAACATAAATATTTTTTGTGAAAAATGTTTATTACAAAATTAGATATAGTGGCTTGAAGATAAAAACAACTTTTTTATATTCATATTCTTTGTAAACATATGAAAGTTGAATTTTTGATGCATGGAAAATGTTGATCTAAAATCAAAATGTCTTCGGGCTCGAAATGGACAATTCCTATAGACTTTGTTATTTTGACTGATAAACCGCTTTATACAAAATATGGCTCCAAGAGGCATTTTGGATGTTTAAAATTGAAATATTTGATCATTTCAATGACATCCTTAAGTTAGTCGATAGTTAACGGTGCATTAACGGTTCATTCAGATTTTCATGCGTATTACAGAAGTGATATTAAATTTGTGACACGATAGAAATAAAAAAAAGTTACATGATGAACATCTTGATGATTTATATGCGAGCGTCAATATATTTAAAACATTCCATGTGTCTACCTTAATGTTTTTATGGGTCTGAGAATTTCAACGATATATACACGAATCGACGGATAGATAGGAATAAATCGACTGAGAATTTTATACGGCTGCTTAGCTTAGGGTACTTATATTTCTAAACATATACCCTAAAATATAAAACAAAAATATTTCTTAAATCTTGTCACATAATAACTTTGCGTTGTTTATATAACAAGAAATACCACAGTCCAAGTAAATGGTACAGCATACGAAGCAAGTGGAAATTGTGCAAACAATCCCTATTTGCTTACAAACGCGTAAAAACGTGGGCAAGTGCAAGAGCATTCGACACCAACGTAAAACGAAAAGAAAAAAATGAAAAATCATACGTAGCATTGAAGATAACAATATCCATGTTTGTAATGATAACACTGATTATATATGGGGACGTATTAGTGAAAGAACATTAAGAAGAAATGAATTTGAAAAGAAAGCACATCCTAAGATCAAATGTTGTGTGGCTGTAGCGTCTAAAATTGTAAACAAAATGTTCTGACTTTTATATGAATAAAAGCAAATGTTTATGCATGTGGATATATGTGTATGTTGTGTAAGTGTGCATTTCTTTAAAAGTTGACGATAATACAACGATATAATGATGCAGTTGTTGTCGTCAATTATTCATGATTTAACACGTGCTGATTTTGTTTGTATACTTATGTCGCAATTCAAGTTAAATAAATAAATAAAAAAAAAAAAAACGAAAACGAGAAAACTGACTGCATTGTGAAAAAGAGTATTTGCTGTGCAATGATTGTTGTTAACAATGCTTTTCTATTTTTTCCCTTCCTTTAACGTTGCGATCAAAATAAATCGTTGTTTATTTAGCACAATTGCAGCACAATTGCAATTGTTGTCAACATTTTTTCCAACAATCGTTGCTAATGAAAATCATTTTGAATTCTTTTTGTTGCTTTGATATTTTTGCTTTTAATTCCACTCGTTCGATTTGGGAGCAATACATAAAAACGCATTTTGTTTGTGCTCTTGATTGCAGCTTTAATGTTTAGCTTGGATTTTGTGCTATTGATTGAGTGTTTAAACATAATGTTGTGACATTTCTACAATAGTTTAGTACTATTTGTAAAAACTATGATTATTAAAAGAACAACACTTATAGTTAAAAATTTGAACCATAGAAATTTCAATTTCAATTTGCTTAGTAACGGTAACGGCTTAACAAATGCTATAAACTGCCATGGTTTGTTTTCTTTTTTGTAAATTAGTACAAAACAGACACATTAGCAACAAATATTAATTAATTAATATTAATATATTATATATAGTAATATAATATTATAATATAATAATATATTGATACATCATATATTTTACAGGTCATGTTTTCATACTTTGATAGCATCTCTGAAACGTTATTAACTATGCCTATAACTCTCGATCCAATTTCGTCCAATTTTGAACTGCGATAATTGAAATTTAAGATTAAAATTTTAATTTAAAATTTTAATTTAAAATTTAAAAATCGAATTGGTGTCAGGAAATTCGGAATGGAATGTGCATCATCATGAAAATTCTTAAGGACGTAACTGCCTAAGGGAAAGTGGCCGTATTGAGAATAAATAGAGTGCTCGTGTTGAGACCAGGAATATGTATATGGGTTTCGTATACGTAGTAAATATTTGAAAATTTTATGTTGAACATAACCAAAAAATTATGAAAAATGTTATTGTTGGTATGGTTAGTACAGCTGCCTTTAAAGGCATCGAATTCATCTCTACATTCAGAGGAATTATTTAATTTTAACTTATCGAAAAAATCTTGAAATTGTCACTAGAAAACATTATTTTGTTTTCTATTTGTTGTATGATCGGAAAATCAATATTCTTGACTATCTAAAAAATCTAATCTTATCATCGATAAAAAAAGTACAAAAATGTAATAAGGCGAAATTACTTCTTGAAAAAGCTTTTAAAAAAACAAAAATTTTTTTTTAAATTTTAAAACGAACTATTATTACATCAGTTAAGCCGTTTTCATAACCCCTTTCATAATCCCTTTCATCACTGAATTTGATTTTAGTTTAGAGAAAACCGTTTAATTAAATCTCTTACCAGTTTGTTGTTATGTGCGGTGTAATAAATTAATTTATTTAAAATTCACTATTTATACAAAGAGGCAAATTATTAGATGTAGAAAATATTTTTTTCTATTGACGTTGGTTTGCTTTATAAAATGTACATTTTTCCCGAAATTGTAAGCATAGAAAGTCTAGACTTTTATGTTTGCCTTCAGTTGCTTAAAAGCTATCATTTAAGGACATTCTTATCATTTCTTCCTATTCTCGAGAATCAAAGATAAATTATGCGGGGTCTAATGTGATGTATCACATATTTATTTACAGAATTCACCAACAACTTTTTCCTATTTTTCGGCAAATGCATAAATAAATTGCGAAAAATTAAATAAAATATATTTTTTATTCACATGTATTTTCAGAAATATGTAAAATATATATTAAAGTCCGGACTCGAAGACGAAAAAATTTTGCAATTTTATTAAATTGGTTAATTAGAAAAATCAATACCTACTCCTCACTAGAATCAAAGCTTGTTTCACTATCAATAATTATAACACTATCAGTAATACATAAATTTCTATTTGAAATTTCTTCAAAGTTATCTGTGCTATCAATAGTTATAGACTTTTCAGTATATGGCATTAATTTTGCAGAAGTAATCGTCGTAACGTCCATAGAGATTACGCTCTCATTTTCATGTACATATAATGAGTCCTGACTATTAATGTATGCGGGACTGCTAGCGGTATTCAAATTAGTGTTCACTTGTGTTGTATCCATTACGTCATTTGTTTGCATTATATTTCCATCAAGAATCATATCCATGTTCCTATCTTGAGATAAAGCGTTTTGCTTCTCTGACCAGTGGCATATATCGCCGAAAACAGTTGGCAAACAAGTTGCTTGCGATTGTATCTGTTGATCATCCACGATGCCCGCAGAAATTGGTCGAGGTATGTTTTTCAAACATACCGATTCACTACAATCCCGTATTTTGTAGATTCCCATTAAATAATCCGCCATATCCGACATAGTCGGTCTTAGCGTAATGAGCACAGTTTGGGCCCCTTTTAGGCACTCTTTTAGATAATTTGCAATAATGGAGATTTTCTGAAAATCTAATTCAGCATCTATTTCGTCCATGAAATATAAAGGGGCGCACTTATAATGATGCACAGCAAACAACAATGCTAGTGAAGACAGCGCTTTTTCGCCTCCCGATAAACTTGAAATATTTCTCCAAGTTTTTTTTGCTGGTCTTACGCTAAACGATATACCCTCAACAAAGGGATCCATAGAGTCAACTAAATTTAATTCAGCATCGCCAGACTGAGTCATCGTCCGGTATATTTCTTTCAATTTTTCAGCAATAACTTGAAAACCTTCCATAAATCCATTGTAACGTTTTTTACGAACATCCTCGTATAATTCACGCATTTCATTACATTTATAAGTGATGTCCTCCAGAATTTTGGCGTGTTTCAAATAGTCGTTACGTTTTTGCATGTATTCATCAATGCAAGATAAGTTCGGTTTATTCTTTAGCAAATGCTTCTCAAAGTCCTCTTTGTATTGTATATCTTGCAGAGTGTGAGAGGCGAGTTCGGCTTCTGTATAAGTTTTTAAAGGTTTTTGAGGTGATCTTTCGTTGGGTATTTCTTGCAAATTCAAAGATTTTAATTGCTCCTCCAAATGAGTTAATTGACTTTTTACATCTAGGATTGTGACAACCACTGATTGTAGTTTCTGTTCAATATCAATCTTTTGCAGCATTGACTCAGTCTCACGCTTCTTCAAGATTTGTATTTCCTCATCTATGGTTGAATCTTTCGATTTTATCGCATCAATGTTTACATTAATCTGCTTGACGCGTTGAGAAAGTTCAGATATGTTATGGTCGTAGGTTTGTCGTTTTGCACTCAATTCTGTTAATTTATCCTGAGCTTTTAGTATTTCTGTGACTAAGGCTTCATTTTGCGCCTCTATTTTATGAATATTCCGTTCGAGTGTAGTTAGTTCGTTTTTAATTTTTGATGTGCTATTGGTGACTTGTTTGATCTGATCATTCAAGTATTTTATATTATTTTGTACGGTTATCAGAGTATTTTCATATAAACAATCGATTTGTTTCCTAATTTGTGTTACCTGTTTGATCACTTGACTTGCGGCATCTGTAGCTTGCGCTAACATTGCTTTTTTGATTTCAATTTCAGCTTCAATCCTTTTAACATCCTTTGCGTCGACAATAGTCTGTTGCAAACGTTCTCTTTGTGCTTCTACTTGTTCAAAACTGTAAGGCAGTTGTGTTTCTAAACTTTGAGTAGTTATGAGTATTTTTTGTAATTCAATCTCGGTACGATGTTGAGTGTTTTTTAAATTCTGTATTTCTCGTTCGATGATACTTTGTTTGTCTTGATTGAAATGAATTTCTAATTGCAATTTATTAGCTTGAGTTTGCATGTCGTCAATAGCTGCCTGGGATATAATTGATGTGTCGAAAGACAATTCAGTTTCTGTTTGGATCTCGGTTCTTATTTTCCCGCGTATTTGTGTATTACCACCACCAGACATAGCCCCGGAGATTTCAATAACTTCACCGTTAAGAGTAACGACACGATAACGTTTTGTTCCAAAGGCAATACGGCAGCCTTGTTCCAAGTCAGAGACGACCAAGGTATCACGCAGAGCGAAGTAAAATGCTGGCAAAACACACTTATCTTTCACATGCAGCAAATCATATAATCGAGGGACATTTTCTGGTGTTGGGAAAGGAGCTGAATGAGACTCCAAATATTTTACTTTTTCTAAGGATATGAAGGAAGCTGTACCTAGATTGCTCAATTTTAGGTACTCAATGCATTTTTCAGTTGTTTCTTCAGTATCAACAATAATACTATCCAAAGAGTCACAGGCCGTGGAAATGGCTACATCGTATTTATGGTCTATGGTACCCAAATCACCTAAACGTCCCAAGATTCCATGGATTCCTTTAATTTTTTTATTTATCAAAAAATCGACTGCTGTATTTTGATATGAAGGCATTTCTCGATTGATTGTGATGGCCTCATTAATCTTCCTCCGGATTGGCATTAATAGGGTCGTAATATCCTGCTCCGCTTGTTGCAGCTCTCGAGATGACTTTAACTTTCCTTGAATATCACTCTCCATTATTAATAAATTTTGTTTTAACTCATCACCTATGGTTTTTTTCTCGTTCAACGTATGCTGCGATTTCTCATAGAAATTCTTCTTAGATTCATATTTTTGGGTCTCGCTTTGTTCTAAACACTTTAATATCTTCAACTCTGACTCCAGTAATGTCAAATCAGCTTTTGTTTTATCTACCGTTGCGCGCAGATCAATTAATTTGATTTCTAAGGTTTCACGCTGCTCAAGAAGTTGCTTGGTCTGATCTTGATCTTCCAATCGCTTATAGTCCCTTTGAAGTTGTTGTTCTTGTTCAGTCTTTTGTTCCACAATTTCTTTCAATTGCTTTTCGTACTCTTCCATTTGTTGTTTTTTCTTATCTCGGACTCTACGCAATTCTGCCAAATTACATTCATCCGTTTTCAATTGAATTTTATTCTGGTTACGCATTTGATTTAAATGTTTCATGATCTGTTGAATTTCTATAAAGTTATTACGGCATTTTTCTATTTCCTGCATGAAATGTTCTTTTTTTTTATCTAAATTTTCGAAATGTTCGATTTCTCCTTGAGCGATTTCATGCTTTTCTTCCAGCTCCCTGCGCAGATTTTCGAATAATTGATCGTGTTCGAGTAAATTTTGTTTCAAACATTCCTGTTGCATTGTATAGCTTTCCAACATTTTATTTCTCTCACTAATACATTTTTGTATTTTAAGATTTTTAGTACGAGCATTCTCATTTTCTTGTCGCAAGTATTGGATAGCTGCGTTGTAGGGTTGTTTTAAATCTTCCACAGCGCGTTTGCAGAGCTTGCAATAATCATGTTTTCGAATATTTTCTTCTGTCAGCAGCTCAACACGTTCCATTATCTTCTTTAAAGGTTCTATATAACGGTTTGTGCCTATTACGCTTTCCAGATATTCCAACATTCCAGTTTCAGTTTTTGCTTTTCCTTTGGGTTTCATTAATGCTATAGATTGAAGTTCTCCTTGCAGTACTATAAAGTGACCATCATTCAGATCAATACCGTGTTTCTTTAGCAGCAAGAGAACTTCTTTAAATTGGACTTTTTGGTCATTTATGGCGTAAAATGATGAACCATTTTTAAAAGCTGTGCGTTTTACATTAAACTCACTGCTGGGCAGTTGTTGACATGAACCATCTTCGAAAACTGAAACCAAGCAAAAATGTATCGCCACCGAGCAACTGTTCATGTTTGAATAACGGGCCGAGTTATGCACCAAAGTTGAAATTTTTCCACCTCTCAATGCATTTCCCCGATAGCCGAAAACAAATAAAACTGAGTCCATCACATTACTTTTGCCGCTGCCATTCGGTCCTAGAATTGCCGTAACATTATGATGAAATGGTTCCAAAATTACTTTGGCACCAAAACTTTTAAAATTATCACATTCAATTGTTTTAATAATGCACCTTGGACCTTTATTTTTTCTTGAAGAATATGGCGGAATGGGTGGCGGTATTTGAATGTCATCAACGTATGTGATATCTTGTAATATATTGATCTCAGTTTCATGTAATGCGTGGATATCTTGCGTATGTAGATCTTCTCCAATTTCACATACTTCTTCGTTAGTGCCGCTACTCTCATGCGTTTTACGTTTCTTTTGATCATGCTCCTCTAAATTATCGCTTAAATGGCTGCGTTTTCCAATCATTATAAGAGCAACTCACCATCTAACAACCTATATTTCTTGAGTCATTTTTTTTTTAATAATAATAAATTGCAAAAATATTTCTTTTTGTTAAAAATTGGATCGATTTTCCTAAGCTAACAAAACTATATTAAAGTCAGTTAAAATTTTATGACCGAATAAAATCAACTCTGTCGAAATTTAGTACGGTGCTCTAAGATGTCTAATCATTATTTTGGAAAAACTTTCATCATGAAAACATAAAAATAAAATATTGTTGCCTTATAAAAGAAATGGACAGACATTAGCCGGGCAGATAGGATTAAATCGACTCAAAAAATGAGTTTAAATAATAAAGCGACTGCGTCACAATTCCTTTCATTGCGCAGAAATTTAGCATTCCCTTGCCATAGGCCGTGTAATCTATGAATAGCTTAAAAGTCATTAATTAATGCAATGAAAAGAAATAGAAAAATTATATTCGGTTATGGCGAATCTTTTGTACCCACCACCTTTATCTTAAAAAATAGGTGGACGTGGCAGATTTTTTCTATTGTTATGGATTTTTATTGCGTAATCTACAAGAAAACAGATGAGCTTTTACCTTATTTTATACTGTAGGCGTGTCCTGTGACCGAATTGGCACATTTTCAATACCAACCTTCGTGCAAGAACTTTCACTGTTTTTGCCAACTATCATCTAGATGTGGAAAATGGTTACCGCAGACATTACATAGATAAGCAGACAAACAGATGAACAGTGAAACAGAAAGTTCGCGGTGTTTTTTCCCTACATTTTTCTTATTGATTAATTCGCGCGCTGTAATTATATTGTTTTTCGATAATACACAATTTTTACAAGAATGGAATTAATCTCTCTGCCAGGTCGGACCGGCTCACGCTGCGCGATCCTTTTCCAATTTCGACAACCATTCCTTCAGAAGGTGCCCATCCAAGTTTTGCTGAAATCTGTCTTGGGCAACGTTTCATTTATCTCGGAAGAAGTTCTTTTTCGCATGGTACTATCGCATGTGGTTCATTTATTAGCCCGCATTAGCAATTTCTCCAATAGATAGCTGAACTTTTTTTCGTATCAGCATCAATATGTAGATGGAAATTTAGTCCAATACGTTTTCTACAAGTATCAAACTTCTTTTGTCTTACGGAAAGCGCCCAAATTCGTTTTTGGTTGATGTTTAATACCGCAGCGAAGTAACATGAGGAAGTACGTCTTCCTCAATTCTTAGAAACATTTCGTAATTTTCATCAACTATTGGTTGAACGGACTGCAGCATTTATTCAAACTATCAAAATTTTTAGAGAACATAACAGACTAAGTTATTTTCATGCTGCTGATTTTGATAAAGCATCTTAGCCACATTACTATTTTTTCATAAGACTGCGAAATGTTATTGCCTTAGACGAAGTGTGATTGCAAAATTCATTTTTGAAACATTTTTACTTTTGTCTTGAATTAACAAATATCATAAAGTGTTTGTTTTTCATTATCTACAGATTGCAGTGCTATCAATTTTATGTAAAATTATAGTCATTTCTTAGGAAATACGCCACGAATTTTTTATTGTACGTAATACTACTGGATTTAAAATGAGTTGGTAAGGTGTTGGCAAAAATTTTTAGTATCGTTGTGCCTGACTTTATTGTTAGGAAAACTCTTTATATCTGTACAAATAATTTTTTAGTAAAAGTTGCTTTCGTCCTCTTATAGTTTTCAATTTAGTTAACATAGAAAAACCCCATGTTTATAAGCTTGTATGTATTTGAACATTAGAAAAACAATTCGATGCATCCCTTATGTGATCATTTAGAAAGATTCGTTTGAATTGATTTCAACTATAACAAGGAATACTATCCATACGAATACGTTTTATATGCAAACTCTTTTTAAGTAATTGCTGTTAGTGTCTGAATATTTGGATATGAAAAAGACGATGTTTACATTTTTATGTCAGCTACAGAAATGAATTGGACTGATTGACTATTTGTACCATTATGTAATTATGTTTTAAGAGGAACTTTAATACACTCTTCAAAATTCATTTCAATTCAACGGTAAAGAATTCAATTAAAAGAACTACTTGAAAATGCTAAAATATTTAATCCAATCATTTATGACAATGAACAGCGGAAATCAATTATAAAGGGTTTATGAAAACTATTGTATTACATATGGATGAGTATTGGGTTCTTCCTCAAAGTAAGAGCAAAGCAGAGTATGTGAAGATGTTTTGTGGTTTTGTCTTAATAGAGGGATTTTATTGAAGATCTGCCTAATAATCCATACGTACTAATATTTTTGAACATAAATTTTTTAATTTCGTTGATGAATTTATATTGAGTTATGTATTATCAACTATAAGGGAAAGTTTTGCCATTTTTGAACATACTTGCAAATTTATGCGTTGCCATTCCTCAGTAAGAATTCTGGTCAACTTAAGTCGATTTAAACAGCTACATATATGGTTGATGATTTGTACTTTTTTTTTCATTCGCATTCAGTCAGTTTCTTTAAACCTTGAAAAGCTGTCAACATGAGGGAAGATAAACTACAACTAAGACATCGCAAGTTCGTTTGAGATCTAAAAAGGGAATAGTAGAGGCGAAAACAAAATACTTCTATGATGTGTTTCGAGGTGACACAGTACCAGCTCGAGCATGATGGTTTGTTAAGACCATCAGACGAACTCAGCTCAGAAAGGCCCTCAGATGTCAATGACGAAGCGCCATGCAATATGATCAGGACAAATTCCACGTTTCCTTCTACAGAAGTGGGCTTCATGCTTGGAATTTATCAGACTAGTGATTTGGATTATGTTAGTCTTTGTTTTGATTTCCAAACTAAAATGTGAAAAAAAATTTGTTTTTTCTTTAGGAAAAAAAAAACGACAGAACTTTCCATTGCACCTAACAGATACAGATTGGTTTACCCTTCTTAGACTCTACTATTCATTTACTTCAAGTATAAATTTTTCTAGGCAAAGGCCATTCTAAAACGCCAGTTTTGCAACTTAAACTAAATTTTTCTAAATTACAAATATTCGGATTTTATTTCCAATAATATTTTCGTTACTCTATCTGCTTATAATAGATTAATGCCTGAACACTCTCTCATTTTTTATGATAATTAAATAACTGGCTATCTTATACAACATAACGAATTTTGAAATTTACTATTTAAGTTCCGTAATAATATTAAACGATAACTTATGTAAAACGAATAATTTAACGACTCAAATTAAAATAAATACTTCTATGATATAGCAAGTAATGTAAGCAACGAGCTAAGCGATGCCACGGAGCTGCGTAGAACAGTATGAATATGACTAAAGGTTCTGGGATGTGAAAGTTTCACTTACTGAATATAACTTTCTTTTTGCTAGTTTTCCCATTTCTTCACTTGTCAGCCATTGTAGTTACGTTACTTATTTCATTGGTAAGTAAATAACATTTTAAACGAGTTCTTTATGTCAAGAGTTATACATTCGTTTATATATAACTCTGATTCAACAGTGTGTGATCAACAGAATTAATTATAAAATTTTCACTTTGATGGTCAATAAATTAGAATTAATATTCTCATAAATGTATTTTTTCGTTAATTTGTACTTCTCAAGAATACGAAGATTCATTAAAAATGTATAAAGTAGAATTAAGGCGAAGCCTTACTTGCGTTTTGTTTAAAATTTTTAGTTAAAAAACATTATTGCGACATGAAGTCAAAATTCATTTAATATTCTTTTTTGTTGTTTTGTTTTTCTTATTCTTTTAATATTAAAAAAAAATTCATTTATAAAAAGTAAACTTTTTATTCATCTCAAGATCGAACCATTACTTAAGTGTCTTTTGTAAATCGTACTTAAAAAATCTTAATCTCTTGCAAGCAACATTCAATAAAAAAAAAGTATGACAGCGAAGAATATTGTTGCAGAGAGGACCGCAGTTATTTTTAATGCATATTATCATCAAAAATTCTTATTGATAAAGCCACGGGGTTCCATTTTCATCCACACCATAAGTTCATCATGAATTGGAATAACGACTATCTTTAGCTTTAGAATGATAATAATAAAGCTGGCAACCTGCGTGGCTAAGACAATAAACTTAGCAAAGGTGTAATAAATTCGATATTTAATTTCTCTACTTCTTTATATTTCTTTCTAACCATTTAATACAATATTTTTGAGACGTAGAGTTTGTGATATTTGACCTTTGTGTCTTTATAAAAAATACTTTTCAATTTGTTCGTTCAGCAGTTCTTGTTCATTCCATAAGTTAGGAATGTTATCAATCCATATATTATTATGACGAGAATCTTTAGTGCTGATCGTCTCAAATTAATGTATATCACATCAGAAAAACAACAGATGATTTAAAACTAAAAAGAGAAAACTACTTATATTGTTAAGTTTACTTCTTTCTGTTTAAAGCCTTCATCTGCCTTGTCAATAAACCATTAAGAAGATTCGATTAAATCTTATTCAGATTTTTTTAGGTGCTTGGATGTATTTTGATTAGAGACATCTACCGATGAAAATGGTGCAAAGTAGTGTCAATGTACACAACGGTTAAACTCGATTATTTTGAACTTTTTCTACATATTGAGTTATTGCCGGTATATGCTAATCATAAAACGTTCAAAATTGCGGTTTCGATATTCATTACTTTTCCAATTTGATTTTAAAGAAATCTGCAGACGAAGCCTATCATACATTTTTAGAAGATTATGGTGACGCTGTACCATTATATCCCAACTGCTGCTTTTAGTTTCTATGTTTAAAAATAGTGAATTTCATTTTAACTGAATGAAAATCCAGCTCAAACTCTTAAAGAACTTTCGGACAGTTTAGCAGTTAATGAATCAAATGTTTCGAAACGTTTATATGCGATCGAAAGGATCGTAGAGGAGGAAAAATTGCTAGCACACGAATTGACTGAAAATGTCGTTTCGAACCGTTTCAATATCGCGGTTTCATTGCTTGTCAAGCAATAGAGAAGAGTTCCCGGTGGCGTATTGTAACTGGCTATGAAAAATGGATCTGCTATGACAATCCTAAGACAAGTCAGGAGAGCCAACCATATCGAAGCGGAATATTCACGGCCATCTCGTATCGTCAATTTAAATTTGAAGAACAACAAAAAGGTAGTTGAGATAAATCATAAATATGGGAGTACGTAGACATATTTTCTCGCCAAAAATTCACAAACGACGTTCGTAAGTCGTGAGAACATTGCAACTCACAAAAAGAAGCTTCGGAGACCCTATAAACTTATTATATTCTTGGTCACCGTCAAATTCTAAGTCGATTTAGCCATGTCTGTTTGTCTGTAGGTCTGCCTAGATATGTGTTGTTTTTATTTCGCTGGTCGCGAAATTTGTAAGTCCTTGCATGCAGATTTATACTGAAAATGAGTAAAAGCAACCAAATATAAGGAGTATATTGTAAGTGATAGCTTACGAAAATTAAATCAATAACTCTATGTACGCTTGTCAACATCATATAAGTTATGAAGAATCCCATTCGTATTTTCATATAATATTTGGGCAGTTGACGAGGGAATTGAAAATTTGTAAGATTGCGTCTGCATATGGAATGGAAATTTTTGGATTTTGTTTAATTGATTCGATTTTTTTCGTCTAGTGAATAGTAATTTGATAAATTTATTAACTTATGAAAGATTTTACATTAAAAGTTGCATCCTCCAATTTCCTTCGATATTTTTCGTGGTGGCTGCTAAAATTTTTTGAGACGTTGTTTAGTTTTTTGTTAAATAACTTCGACTCATAAAAAATTGTGTTTATAAATTCATACATATATATGATCCCTTTACGTTCAACAAACAATTATTGAAATCGGTTCGTTCTAAATAAAAAAAAAATGTCTTTTTTTTTACTATAAAAATGCAAAAACAAAGTTGTTCCCTAAAAAATTGTTTATCTAATATTTTCACTTACATGGAGCCGGCTGCTTAGCATAAGTAGCAACTTATATAGCACTTAAAATTTTAGCATAAACAAAAACATTAATTTATATTTTTTGCTTTTAACTTTAAAGGCTTTTTCTTGGTTACTCTTAATGGCGCGTTCTCTACAAACCCTAATCTGAAAAACGTTTCTGATAAGAGAAACTTGCTTGTGTTATAGATATTGCAAGAAGGAATATCTACATCTTATCTTTTATTTTCTTACTTGGACTGTTTCAAACTGTCTAAAAAAAAAAACAGCAACAGCCCATGCATGCCTTAAAGGTCAGCGTATATGAACATAACTTCAATAAATGGAATGAATATTAATACAAAACTTTACCTGTTGAAACTTACAATATTGTTGTTTCGCTTATGTAAAATGTACGTTCGCTTTGTTTGGATGTATTGTTAACTTCTGACAGAAGCTTCGCGTCATTTGGTTTCCCGTAAATTATAATTAAAGTTATAATTGTTGTCGTTTATTGAACAACGAAATTGTGTAAAATTCTCTTTAAACTGGTAAAAGCATTGTAGTCGGGCAAGGCCGACTATTAAATTTTCTACACCATTTGAGTGAATACCCTTCATTTACTTGTGTAAATAATCTTTACTTACTTTCAAGGTAAGGTATCACAAGTTAAATCCCGTTCCCATGTGATAGAGAAAGGATCCTAAAGCCTGAACAGAGGTGGTTTAAATTAGCAAATTTAGTTTTTTTTTCTAAAAATAACTTATTCCTCAATTATTTCCGTTTTAAAGTAGTAAAAATTTTGACTAGGCTAGACTAGAGTTGCCATATAAAACGCCAATTTTCATGAGAACCCTTTTATTTGATGGGGTTAAAAAAATAGGCATACATGGCACAAACTTAGTACAGTTGATTTTTATGTCAAATTACTCTATCAGATCCTCAATTGAATCATAAAATTTTAAAAATTAAAACGTTTTGCTTACATTTCGTAAGAGTGGTTAAATAGGAGATGACTCAAATAATGGTCCCACCGGTTTCGTATTTATCACATATATTTTATATGCCAAAATACTAGTTTCTACTGTTTAAAAAAGGAAAGTCTGATAGGTAGTGTTGGAACATCAAATGAAATAATTTAATAAATTTTTAAAAACGATTTGTAGTAATCTCTTCTACTTGGTGATTGAAATGAATTTATGCTCACAATTCACAAATAATTTAATGGTGAAACGATTACCGTGCTAAAGATGAGTAGAAAGCGAAAAAAATTTGCCAAAAAAAGTCAAAAATCAAAGACATGTTTGTTTTTTCGATTATCGTTATATATGATCAGAGCCTTTAGCGTCATTTCTCGAAGTTTATTCATAAAAAAGGTTCAGATTTATGACAAAAAAATAGCAGATTTTTACAGATTAGTTTCCTTTCATTAGCTAAGACTTCGATTGATGATTTTCTTTTCTTTCAAAGACTGGAGAGAATGTTGACGTAAGTCTATTTGAGTGGAAACGAATTATTTTGAAGAAGACGCAATAAATTTGCATGTGTTTGTGAATGAATAAATATTTTGCGTTGTATTTACGAATACTTTTTATTTTGTGGGCGTAGTATTTTATATAAAAAGGAACAAAATGTATATCATAATGTAACCATAATTTAATGAAAACCTAAACAAAAACATCGAACTGTTTGATTCAGCTTCCTTTATGTTGTTATAAATGACTTGTAGAAAAAGACATATTTAGGTAATCAAGTCGTACAGGTCCCTGTAGCACACATGACCCATGTTTCTACCATGATTTGCTTTCGTTTTGGACTGAAATAAGGAGAAAGAAACATTTCTTTCACAAAACTTTGTTAACCTGACAAAAGAAAGAGAGTGCTCCACCATACAGTTTATATTTGTTAATAGATATGCATACACACGTATTCGGCGAATTTGTCAAGGGTGTAAATATTACATTTCCCTTCCACCTTTCCTTGAAATACATAAAATTTCAACAGCAACAATTAGTGGAATATTTTAAAGCGTCTTTGATGTTCAAATGATAAAACCACTTTTCACACTCACAGAACACAGAAAGTTATCACTTACTCTATCAGAACGAAACCACTCACAGAACAAAGAAAGTTATCGTTTACTCTATCAGAACGAAACTGTTTACCTGAATCCCTCTATGTTTTTTACAATTATGAGATATAAAATAGCAATTGCTTTGTAATTAATTTGTTATTCCCAGTGTAATTAAGTACAAAAGTGTGACATTTGGTTTTTGACTTTATGGAACTTGGTCAGCACTATTACTGGCCATTCTCTAATAAAGAGTGTGAAGATAAATTCCAGTTTAACTAACAAAGACATTTACTAATAACATAAACAGTGCTCTGTAAAAGGATTAACATACATCTGTAGCGCAATTAGTGTCAAGCTATTGTTAGGATCTAGTTAGTTAGTCTATTCCGTCCAAATTAAGATACCTGTGAGACTTTCAAAGATATTCTCATATACATTCACATGATGTTTGGAATTTTCTTGTTTGGCCGTAGTAGCGTCTCAAATTTGACTATTTTTGGATGGCCGTTCAAGCATTTATTGAGAGGCATTCACTAAAGAGGCGGTTTATATAAAGAAACGTGGTATATAATTTTAAAAGTTGTTTCATTTAGATTCACATTGCGTTTACAAAGCTCTCCTAGGTATCTTAATTTGAACGGAGTAGTCTTCCAAATCCAACAAAAGCTCCACGCGAATTGCTTTACAGATCTATGTTAATTCTTGGACAGAGTTCTGTTAACGTTATTGGTAAATGTCTTTGCTAGTTAAATTCTAATTTATCTTCATACACTTTCCATAATACCGGCAAGTATTTCTGCTGATCACAAAAAAAATTAGGTGTTTCGCTAACGTCCAACAGAGATAAGAACGGTGATAAGATGCTTAAATATAACATCGCCCAATAACTAATACGTTTGTTGATATCTTTTGTGGCAATGACGGAAGTTCAGAATCAAAATTGAAATTGAATTCAATTATTTATTTCGTATAACTGTTTCAAGCAAAACTTAATGTGTGAATTTAGAAATCAATATAATAAAAAATGAAGTGATTGCTTCGCAAGCAGGATTTCTTCGTAAATAATTTCATGTAAATAAAAAGGTTATAATCGTCCCTCTAAAATGTTCTAATTTTTTTCCCTTCTCCATTTGGAAAAATTCACTGAATAAGAGATTATTTTATATTATTTATATAATCAAATGCATAACGCAATGCGAAATAGAAATGTTTCCACAATCAGCTTCATTTATATTTTAAAATGTCTAAACTCTAATGATAATCCTAAACAGAATAAAGCTGGTCTAGCGTAGCTTAAAAGACGAAAATCACATAAACATAATTGTGGAAAACAATTTTTTTTTGTTCCGCTTCTTACTGGATAAAAATGAAAATTTAAAATTTGTTTAAAAATTCTAAACCATCGTAAATTTTACAAAAACAAAAAAGTTGAGTTTGGTTTAATGTATTTTTTGAATTGTAAATACATCAGCGTGTAGTCAAAGTAAGTAGCTGTGAGCACCAAGAACCGCGTTGCACTCTCAATTCACTAACTATACACAAATTGTTACATGCTTTTCAATGGCCATGCAACTCATACTATAATTTAGTTATGTCCATCCTTGTTGATAACTATCAGGTAAATATTTCACACTTCGTAGCGTCTTACGTTAATATGTGTAAAACCATCACAGACAATTTTCGACTCTTGTAACAAAACTTTTGACTCTTGTTTATAGGAGCAGCATAACAGCATAATCATATGCATGGCATGTCAAACATTTTTAAAGGCATTTTGGTCTGGTGTTGAAACCTCAAAATCATGCCTTAATAAGTACTTTAGAGGCCTGACGTTTATAATTTGCTTATAATGGTAACCACAAACTCATGTCGCTTTGTTTAATGTTAATTGAGTGTGTTTTAGAAAGACGACAACAAAATAATCATTACAGTTACAATTTTATTTACTCACTAGTGTTTTCTACGCTACCTGTAGGATAATACGGTGGTAGTATTCTTCTTGAGGTAGTGTTTGGAAAGCGGTTCATGAATTTCTGAAATAACGAACTGAGCATTTTTTTTTATTTTCACTCAAAGGTAAGTTAGCCGCGTCCTTACTTATTGCATTTAAAGCAGTCAAGAATAACTTTTATGCGCGCTGTAGAAAGCTTATCGTATATAATGCTGTTGAACATTTCCTGTTCACAAATTTCATGGTCAATAAAGTATGTGTTGCGTAATGTGAATGCTGTGGTTTTATTCACATAAACACAACAAGAAAAGAGAAATGGAAAATATGTTGAGTTGGTTCGATTATTTTAGTGCATCGTTGTGGCTTCTTTCTTAGTGTTTATAAACGCTTTCATGAAATATTGAATTTCAATAATCTATTACATCGAGTGGGCGTGGTAAATTTTTTCTATTTTTGTACAGATACTATAGGATAGCCAATATAATATACGTCTATCCGCAATAGTCTGTGAGTAACGGAAAAAACACCTGATGTTTTTGCTTTCGAAAACAGAGGTGTTCTCAGTTCACGTTATACTGTAAGTATATTTTTTAACTGATTTGATCCATTTCCAATACCAATCTACGCGCAAGAATTTTTAATGTTTTTACTAAACGTAAAACCCATGTCTTTATTTTCCCACCAGCAGACTGTTTAGCACAGACATCGCATTGACGGACGGACGGATAGACCGACATACTTAAATCCATTCTAAATTTGATATTGAACAAGAAAATATATGTTTTATGAGTTTTTGAAGCCTTCTTCTGGGTGTTGTAAACAAAATGAGAAAACTATTATACTCACATCCTTTGGCGCTGGTTATAAATAAATGTTGTTTCGATAAGAGGTGCCCTATTTCATTGCTGGCGAAAGTAGAAGTCTTTCGTCAAAATTCGCTTCGTAAGGCTTCGTAAAATTTAAAGTTTTTGAAAACGATGCCTTATTGATGTTTTCATTTCGTTGACACAGTAGGTGCACTTTCTCGACCACAAATTCCGCAAAATTTGCGTACGGTCTCAACGTAACTTCGCCATTTTTGTAATAGCGATTTGAGTGGAAAAGAGTGCTAGTATCAAGTTTTTGGAGTTGATTGTGAATTCGAATAAACAATTATATGTTTCCAGGCTTATTTTTTTTTGTTCAATTAAATCGATAGGTACAGCAAAAGATGCACTTACGAGCAAAAGATGGTCGAAAAAACATAACGAGTAAGGGCAGTTTTATGGAGTTGGACTAATAAAGAAAAATAATATGAAATTTAGCATAATAAAAAAACATGTCATATCTTATCAAAATATATATTTTTTTTAATTTTTAAAGATACGCTTAATAAACTAATAAAATATTATTATTCAATTACTTTCCCTTCTATACTAAAGAAATTGTAAAAAATATGCTTTTTTTCAGCCTATTACAGCCTAATTCGCTTAATGTATACTTAAAAAGTCACTTAAATAAGCGTTTTAATGATATAATTAATGATATAAGGTTAATAAAGTCAGCTTATGGCTGTTTGGTTTGCCTTTTCAATGTGTGTATTTGTATTCCTGTGAATGTAACAATTAGTTTCTGCTAATGTGATAGGTAAGGATTCGAAGAGGTCAAAGAATTCAATAAGTGGTTGTAAAGTAGCTACTTGAAGTAGTTTGTCACTTATTCAATAGTCACCCTTCGCACTTGTATATCAACGGTTCGTTGCTTCTTTTAATGTCTTCAAATTAGCATTAACTAATCACGTTCACTATTAATTTTTTTGGCTGTGACAGTGGCGCGTAAGATTGTGCGTTATATCATCAAATGACAAAATATGATTCGGTTGAATGTGTTTATGTTTAATTGAACGTATATTGCGTTAGTAGTAGTAGATACTGCATTTTTAATTTTGCCGGATGCGTTTCCTCTATAAAAGCAGAGCACCGAAGCCTTTCTTATGAAGCATCTTTAATTTAGGGGATTCCACCGGATGGAATACGACAGGTGAATTTGAATTCAAAGGAAAAATCACCCAAACTATATAAGCCCACGCTTACTGAGGCAGGCAAGGATTTTAAACAATTTCACTTTTTATTACTTGATTAGAAACGTCCAAATATTTGACTAAAATACTTTTTTTCTATAGGTTTCTGTAGAAAATGGCGTTTTAAAGAGATAAAAGAGCATAAAAATCCAGCTAAAAAAATAAATTGTGATGCATATAAATGAAAATGAAAATATTATGTTTATTAATATTATATTTTGATATAAATATCTTTTAATAGGGATAAGTTTTTCAATTATAATAACTTTGTTTTTTTTAATCAATTTTGTAGATCGAAATTAAATAGCAAAGACATTTATCAACTATATGAACAGAGCTCTGTAAAATGCTTAACATAGATCTGTATAGTAATTAACGTGAAACTAAGGTAGGATTTGGAAGCCTAAGTCCAATTTAAGATACTTAAGAGACTTTGCTAAACGTCATGTGAATTTATACGAAACAACCTTTAAAATTATATAAAAATCTAAATTGTTTCTTTAGTAAATTCCTTCTAAGAAATGCTTGAAAATTGATATGTTGAGAACGGCATTTTACCATCGAAAAAATAATCAAATTTGAGACTCTAGCATGGACAAACTAGAAAATTCAAATCATATCAACCTATGCCGCGTTTTCCAGAAGTATTTCTTAAACTCATTATTAATTATTACAAACACGGAACCTGAAAAGATCTTTCCAATATTAAATTGGTTTATTGGTTTTTTTTCGCTGCTTACATCAATTCTGTATGTAGACGAGTTAGTCAGTCTTGTACTTCAGCATTCCTTTAAATCTGCAATTTATAACAAAACCAATGAAAACTATCTTAAAAGCATAATTATGTCAGACGTTTTTATTTCAAGATTATCATCAGACATAAACAATGACAATAATAATACAAGAATGACACTGATATTGATAACGTCAGTGAAATTGGCACCCAGCAAAGAAAAGCACTTGACAGCATTAAAAATAAGGAAAAAAAAAATGAAAAAAAAATTGAAAAAGATTGCAAACGACTAATGTCGATTGTTTTGATATCCATTACTTATGTTCTTAATTTCGAATTTTTTTTGGAATGCTATCTTGTGGAACATTTTAAATGGAGAGCTTGCACCAAATTAGGCATAAGCTAGCATATTCAATGAAACGTCTTTATGTAAAAGATGAAAATTTTCGTTTTGTTAAAAAACGTTTCAGATTTTTAAACGTAAAAACAAGGATATATGAATATTTTCTTCGGGTTAGTGCTGAGTATAGTCGTTTTGTTTAACACAACTATGTTCATATTAATTATTACAGGAGCGAGCAAATTCGATTTTTTTAGTTTATAAAAGTAAGTTTGTATTGGCTTTGACTTACTTATGTGTTGTTTGCGAACAATCTTTGAGTAACGCTGTGAAAGAACACGTGAGGAAACTTTCTCAAAATCAGTCTTGTAACTATAACTAAATAAATTTTATAGATGTTACACAAGGAACGATAAACTTGTAATTTCTTCAAAATAGAAAACTTGTGTATTTACTAACACGTGCATCGTTAGTCTTATTAAGCAAATGCGATACAAGTTAAGTATCACAGCTGTTGATAGCTTATTATTAAAAAAAATGAAAGACTTAGAGAAAGAAAAGCGAAAAACTTCCATTTACACGAGTATAATATACCGAAGGCTTGGTTCAAAGAAACGTTGGAATATTGAGAAAAAAGCAGAAAAGTAATCATTGGCGCCAAATTGTCAGAAGATTTTTACTTAATTGAAAATTTGTGTGTAATTGAATTAATGAGAGTGCATAAGTCACAAATATGTGGTAACGGCAATTAGTGCATTGATTTCCTAAAGTTCTTGTCGTTACGTCTTCTTCCATTTTTTTGTTCTCAATCTTAATTAGCATGCAAATAATTAATTTGTTTATAAGAAACTATTTAATTTGTTTTTTTTTTCGAAAGAAATACATTTCTTTGCTTATCAACTTTAACACTAGAAAGACTGAAACTTATTATATACGTAGACTGCCCAAAAGCTCTCAAAATGACTACCTAGTGAAAAAACAAACTAATAGGTAAAATAATTAATTAATTTAATAATTAATTAATTGAAATAATTGAAAAAACGCGGCTTCATTGTATTTACGTCCTAACTGCTGACTTTATTAAGACTCAGATACACTGAGCCTGACCACTGACCAAAGTATCTGCTGTTATTTCCTCAATACTTGAAAAGAAGAAGAATTCTCGGATTCTTTTCTTACATAACTCGGAAATGAAACTAATCTCATAAATTGTGCTCTTTTTCGAAATCATCGCGTTTTTTGCATATTGACATCAGAGAACCTACCTGACTGTGGGCCTCGGCCCACAACATTGGAAGTACAGCGTACAAAAATAGTTGGGGTCCGAGTGGTGCGTGTTAACAATTTGATTTAAATGACATAGGGGTATCATAGATGTATGAAATGCTTAAATTATAAAGAAATACACATTAGAGGCGTGTTATAATATATTGATATTTCAAGTCAGAAGACAAGAATGTCTTCGGCTTTTGCCCATATGAAAGAAATTCCAATGTTTCTACTAAATTTTAAACCGATATCTTCGTTTTTGCCGCCAGGAGAATGTTTACCACAGACATTACCACAGATGGACAGAGGGACAGATTGCCAGACGGACAGACGGACAGATGGACAGACGGACGGACGGACATGCTTAAATTGTTTCCTTTTGGTAGTTACAAACCAAATGACAAAATGAAATATACCCTTCGCGTTCGGTGGTGGATACAATAAATATTGAAATTTAGAAGTTTTATATGTTTCTCAATTTACTAACTGTGTGATTAAGTGTAATAAGCCGTTTAAAAATTCCGTCAAATTATTTAATAGTTTTTTTGATCTTGCTTTTGGATAATCGTATAAAAGTTTAAAACGGAAAAATAGATTCATTGATGCCCAAGTGAATTTTGTTGCTTTTCAATTGATTGTTGTAGTTTGAAAATTTAATTTTACACAATTAGTGGTTTTAAATGTTTAAATAAAATTTGCGGAATAAGAATTAATTCTAATTTTTTTATCAGAAATTAGAATTAATTGATTTATAAGAAATATTTGATCTTGAGTAGGTGTTAACAATAAATGAAAAAATTCTCCTTCAATAATAAATTCCCTTTTAACAAGTTTCAATCGATTAACAATACAACAAATACACATATTTTATATCCTAACCTATAAATTTAAGTCACCGATTTTCATTATAATTATTAATATATATCCACGATGGCAGTAAGTTATGAAACCGATGACAGCTGCAATTAAGTGAAAGATTAAAAAAACTGCTAGACAAAAAGCAAAAAAAAGTACTTTCATGATATCTATACCTTATGCGGTAACAACTTTATCGGCTCTAATAAAGACATTTAGAAAATTATGCATAAGGGAGCGTAAATGCTAGCAAGAACAAGAACACTCCCAATACAATTTTTCGTCCTTCTAAATAACATACATTAGCAAAATTATTTTAAAAGAGTCAGTATTTAAGCAAAGTAAACAAAATATCTGTTGCTTTGGTGATATTTTAAGTCAACAACTTTCTCAATAATTGGTATACCTTGCTAATAAAAGGCTGATATAAAAGTTTTTCATTTGAGAACGTAACGTACGCTCTTATGTTTATTTGTTATTTTTTTTTTGTTTATTTATAACGACAACTTTTTAAATGAAACAAGCATTGATTCCCTGAATGTAGAAAGTACTTCAACGTCCTACTTCTTGCTGTTATTGATTGTACGGGAGCAAAAATGAAACGTGTTGCTTATGTTGGTTTTTCATTTAGCAAAAGTAGAAACTAACTCTTTTGTCAGCACAGTTTGGTCAATATCCCATCATTAACAACGAGTTTAGCGTATCAGCTTTATCGTAAACATTGCTGCTGCTGCTGCTGCTGCGTTACAAAGTTGGCTTTAAAACCCTTGACAGATGCATATATAAATAATTTGTAAGTTACTTTGCACATGTGCGGTAGTGTTTCAAATTTCTAAAGTTTCCAGTAAGTAATTAAACATTAAAGTCGTAGAGCGTCTTAACGTACGTACGTAAATTTATTCAACGTTAACATTAAATTGAACTTAAACATCCAAGCAAATGGCAAAAATCTTCATCTATTATTCACTACTAATTAATAATAATCAGTAATTACTAACGATTATACTCATTACTCATTACTAACTATTAATTTCCTAAGACTAATTACTACACACAATACTTAGCTACAATTTAACATTTTATAGTCTCCTTTTTTTTCTTCTACTATTAAAATAATGCTTCCAGATTTTAAAAGAAATTGAAAAAAATATTGATCCTTTTTTTTTTATGAATTTAAAAATGTTTGCTCTTCTTGTTAAAAAAATTTAAAATTTCTTGTCGGGTGTTAGATTTAAATTAGCTTTTTTTTAAATTCTCTAGTTTATTGTTCCTTTAAAACTACATAATATTTACGGACATTTTTTGTACTCTTAGAAAACTGTCTCTTCTCTTCTATATAGAACTTTAATCGAATATGCTCGTCGATATGATTACATTTTAAGTTGACTATCACAGATTGGTTTGGTTGGTCTTTTCTAAAATAAAAATAAACTTAAGCGGTCTTTCCACATTAATTGCTCTGGCAGTAAAATAGTTTTAATGTGTAGAGCTTAGGTAAATAAGAAAATAAATATTATATTACTTAGAGGTTACGAATGGTGAAGCAATTAATTTATTGAACATAATCAACAGATTAAGTGAAAGTATTAAGCAAAATATATGTCCATTTAAAACAAAAACAAAAGAACTAACGACGAACATTGTAAAGAAATGAAAAATAAATTTACGTTTGAAAAAAAAAACCCGAAACATAGTTGCGTTTAAAGGAAACGTAAAACGATATTCTAAAAAAAATTACATTGAATAGAGAATAATTAGAATTTTATTCGATTTATATATTGTGTGTAGTTTTTATAAAGAATATCAACTTTTTGGTAATTGTTGCAAAGAATGGAACTTAATTCATTCTAGTCTGTTAGACTGCCCTTATGTCAATGACTATGAAAGAAAATATGTATTTAAACTTTAATTTTTATTTTATTAAGTTAGTTCTGGTTATTCGGCTTACGAGAATGACTTATATGAGTATTTCCACCTCTTCCATGAAAATGAAACTAAAAAAATGAAACGCAAATTATTGGTTTTTACCTTCAACTTTGGGACAGAGAAAGTTCTAAGAAGCGATGATGAATAAACTTAAGCTAAAGCTATTTACGTACGATATGTATATACGTACGATGTATATATTTTTGATTATTGCAAAAATGCAATAAAAAACTTAATACACAACTTTCCGGTGAGGCTGCAAAGACAACATCTTATTTCGTTTTACCGAACAAAGAGTAACTGTGCCTTAAATACTGATTTCGTCCACCGGATGAAGCCATCATTCTGTCTGTAATTATAGAATAGGAGAAGAATAATAGAAGCAATTCCAGATAAACATCATCCATCACCGAAGGTGAGGGGCATATTCATGAGGGGCACACCCGTTTTCGAAAGCGAAAAAAAAAAATTTGAGCTTTTTACTCATTACTCAGAAACCATAGCGGATAAACCTATAAAAATTTCTACAAATATTGCGCAGACTATTCTGTAGTGTCTATGTAAAAATGCTAAGTATCGATTACGCTTAATTGATATAATATAGTATTGCAATACATTTTTACACCCACCGAAAGTGAAGTGTATATTTGATTCCGTCGTTTGGTTTGTAACTACTAAAAGGCAACTTTAGACAACCCACAAAGTATATATATTCTCGATCAGCATTAAAATATAAGCATGTCCGTCTGTCCACCTGTCCTTCTTAGAGTTCAACACAGACTGAGAATGGAATAGAATTATTGAAAATTTCCAAAAATATTGTGCTAGCTATTCCATAGTCTCTTTATAAAAATGGAAGGGATTGACCACGGCCCCTCGATATAATAGAATATTAAAACTTAATTTTTTTGTGAAAATGCTTGTAATATTAGGAAAAATGCTTCTGGAAACACATAAAATGTATATATTCTCGATCAGTATGAAATTCACAAATCACCTAGACGTATCCTTCCGTCCATCTGTCCATATATCTCTCTACTTATTTGTGCAATACTAGTGGTCAACATTCTCCTAGTTGCAAAAATGAAGATATCGGCTTCCAATTTGGCACACACATTGGAAGTTCTTTTATTGCCGGACCACTTATTACAATTTAGTTTTTTTTTACTTTTTATTTTTTAAGATAAAAGTGGTGGATATAAAAAATTCGGTACAGCCGAATATAATATTCTTGCTTGTATTTATATAATGCCATTCAAATGATGAGGTGGAGGACCATCAATTAGTACTACGTCGTATATTAGTAAACAATATGTTATTTGTATGATTCCCATGCATACAAATGATACCAAAAATAAATTATAAATTATTGCTATATTAAAACTACTTTTATTAATTATATATTTTACGATTGCTGACCTAAAATAATTTCATGTAGGTTTGAAAAGCTTATGTTGTCCATATAATTTTAAGTACTTTCACAGGTTCTCTTTACGAACATATGCTAAATAAATTTATAAAGATTTACATTTATTTTGCATCAACATGCGAATAAATGGTATTTTGCAAAAATACTTATTCACATACGCTTAAATTGAGAATTTATATTAACGCTGAAATATGACCATTAAAGCACGATAAGATCACAATGAATTCTTCAGTAAATATTAATTTATCGGAATTCTTTCATCCTCATCATCGTCATCATCATCATCCTTCTATCAATTATCACAATATTAATGGAACTACATAAGAATAAAAATCTTAAAATCGTCTGGGTTTTTTCAACTGTAGCTTGAATTAATGTATATCGACAGCTCATTACAGTTTTATTAATGATTATACTCCTTTACTGACATTTTAAGTCAAGCAATTGCTTGAAAACTGAAAAGCATTGCAACAAAACTGTAGACAAACACCGACAAGCAGCAACGAGAATTAAACTTCATATATGTCATAACGATATTTAAAAGACATCTGATCAACGAAACAGCCAGAGCCGATAAACTTCTCTTGATGGTTTGTTATCACAATGTATCCATCAGTACATAGAAACAGAAAGCATTTCGGTCTTCACATATCATATTTCGCATCAATTAGATAAAGCTATTTGTAAGGGCAACGTTTACAGCAGCAACAGTCGCTGTTTTTTACTATGTATTTTAACGTACCATAGTTTTGTTTTAATGCGTCTTTGTAAATTTCCTAGATAGGACATATGTCGCAAATGATGATGATGAAAAATGTGCAAACTTCTATAGAAAAACTTCATTTAATATTTTTGTAAAGACCCATATATCCATAATAAGCTAAACATAATGATTACTTGATTTTCGAAGGGATCATTGGACGCATTTTTGTACTTCAACATAAACTGATCGCAAATCTAATTAAATATACGTATGCGTAATTAATCGTTATTTATAAAACCTACTCGCCGCAGAGATATAAAAAAGGAAGTACGTATGCAAAGAATACTAATTAAGTAACGAAATAATGACTCACGGATTCAATGAAAACTAAGGAACAAAGTAATGCCGTCTCGTGCACGAATCAATAAAAGCGACAAATCAAAATGCCGTTAGAGATGGCGTCAGTAACGTTATGAGTGTGGGAACTAATTAACACAATTAATTACTAATAATTACACTCTAAAGGTGAATCTTAAACGTAAGACTGAAATAAATATTAAAAAGGTTTAAATATTTTTTTAAACTTTTTCAAAATGAAATACATTGTCACGAATTACATTTGGTATTTGCATAGTAATGTTTTGCTGGAGTATTCACGGTGAGTGTTGCGCTTCATCGGTGAGTGTTGGGTTTTTACAATTATAACGCGTTCTTCTTTTGTGTAGTGCTCCTTTTTTAATGATCGGAAAGACCATTAGTGATATCTGCCAAATTTCAGGGTTGCCACTCACATGAAAAAAATTAAAAATTTAAATAATGCACTCTTATTGAGACACCCTTTAGTACTTAAATATTCAATTCAATTTCTCACTGTAAGTTACTGAGTCGATTATATCACGAGCTAAATTAATACGTAAATATTTACGAAAACGTTAGAACTTCACTTTTGAAAAAAAGACCTCATTTGATAAATCAAAGATTATGGTTGCATTATTGCTGACCAACCGGACTTATTGCTCAGCACGCACTTGTATGATATGGTATGTAATGCAAAGGCAAATGTCCTTCGTTTGAAAACCAATCATA
This sequence comes from Glossina brevipalpis, assembly GCA_000671755.1. Classification (NCBI taxonomy): domain Eukaryota; kingdom Metazoa; phylum Arthropoda; class Insecta; order Diptera; family Glossinidae; genus Glossina; species Glossina brevipalpis. The sequence goes on along the minus strand of KK351011.1, from coordinate 419,651 downwards.
TTTTATTTATTAATTAAAATTTCATACACAAATCCAACCGAAATATCTTTCACTTGAATCTAAGCCGACCAAAGTTTGTTAGTAATAAATAAATAAAGTTAATAACGCAACAATATTTCGTTTACGTCAGGTCGCAAAGTTTCTGAATAGGTTGATATGTATATATATATGTTTGTATATATATATATATGTATATATATATATATGTATATATATATATATGTATATATATATATATGTATATATATATATATCCTTAACAAACCTGAAAAAACCATAACTAACTGGTAATATGTTACTTATTCTTTTACATGTTTGCTTTATTCAAGTGACTTAGGTAATATTTTTTCTTTGTGTCATTACTAAGCCCGAGTGATTTTGATACACATAAGGAAATAGTAAATTCAAACCTGAACTTCACACTGATTAAAGGTACGAAAACTTAATAAGATAAAGTTTTGCTGTAAAAATTTGCTACTAATATACTTGTTCCAGATTTCTTTTTTACCGTAAGTAATAAGCCTGAGCTGCTTTGTAGATTAAATTATTGATGATCTCTAAAATGCCGCTTTTCATTTATTTTTGATTTTGTTATAATTACACATGAATCGATAGTAACTAAACATATAAAAATTAAAATCAAAAGTAAAAAAATTTAAAATCAAAAGTAAATAAAAATATCAACATTGATTGAATAACAAATAACTTTAAAAGACAGAGCTTGAATTAAAAATAAAACAGAATATGGACTTTATTAAATTATGTTTCGTTACCAACATTATGTGACAAACCTAACACGCGATATTTCTGTCGTGACGGGTTAAAGTAAACGATGCGTGCTAGGTTCATAATTAAAACAAGTAGAAACATTATATAGTAGAGCATGTTCGACCATTAGTTGTCCTACATCAGTTTGCCTAATACAAAACTCGATTGACTTTTTTGAAAATTGTACCTTGTTTCCATGTTACGACATACTATTCATGGCAGCTCTTACATATATGGGAGAGTTTTCTGTTACGTTAGAATTTATCGAAATCCATTGTTTTTTTCAAGTCTCTAATTATTTTTCATTTATTTTCATCATAAGATACTAAAAGTTAAGCTATATTGCCATGTGAAGATGGACTTTTTGTAACAATCCTTGCCTTAAAGTTAACCGTCAAAGCAATAATTTTCAATACAAATTATTAAGAATTGCATCCCTTTGTCGCATAAATGTTAACTTCTTGAAAGAATCGTTTGTTGAAATTTCGAAATTTTGGTTTCGAAACTTTGTCTATCCGATACAAATGTTTGATATAAATACGTGGAAATAGTATTATGCTACGATATATGACGACATTTTCAAAATAAGGATGTAGTGAAGGAGTGATCATGAATGTAGACAATCCATGTAGAGAAAACATGTCAGTGTATCCTTAAAATATCTCAAAAATTCCTTTCAGAATGTTCAATACTATAACAAGGTGGCAGACATCAGACGCACAGGCAAACCTAAATCGATTCAGAAAATAATTTTGAATTTTAATCTATTTTAAGTCTTTCTGGGTGTTACTTACACCGACACCAACTTAATATACACAAGTCGTGTAGGGTCTAAAAATGTACAAAAAAGTTAACTATGCCTTAATCATAGACAAAGAAGTTCGAAAAAGAAAAATTTGAAATATTCGATATTAGTTTTGATGTGATATTTACTATATAAAAGGAATATATAGAAGGCATTCACAAGACATCTTCCCACAAAAAAAATGTATATTTTCAGTAAGAGGTATCACCGTACAAATGGACACCGGGGTTTCTGAAATTTAGTGCGGGAACCAAATCTATTTTTTGGGTTTGATAAAAATTGTTTAAAAATTTTGTTCTGATCTTTGAATTTTCGAAATTATTTGTGGTCACCTACGGAATGACAAAATTAGTATACCTTTAATCGTTTAGTATGAGAATAAACAAACCAAGCAACAATCAACTTGGAAAATAAATAAATTGACGCAACAAATAAAATTGAAAGGGAAAAGCGCCACTGATTCGCAACTTAAATAAATGTTGATTAAAAAAAAAAACCGATCCCATCAAGTAAAGTGAAATTAATGCGAAGCTTAAATGATTTTAAATTAGTTGAGAACGCAACGTGCCAAACCGGACGAAAACAAAAAGTTTGTTAATGGTTACGTGATTGTACCAAAAAGAAACCTCAAAAACCACTAGCGCTCAACTAACCGTAACGAAAACAATAAAAGTGAACTTGATATCTCTTCTTGTGCGCATGTATGCATATAAACCGTATACATGCGTCCACATGATGTCGTTATAAACAAAGACTTGCGCTCACAGTCATTTCAAGCAGCTTTTCAATTGCTGGGCTTCGACTTCTGTAGACTTTAGTGGTTTTTTTTTCTTTTTTTTTTTTGCTGCTTAGTAGCATCAGGCAGCTGACGTTGCAACAAAGATACGGGGACGAAAAATCTAAACAGCCAGTTTAAATTCGATAATTTCAACGATATGAAATTTTATATTTTTACAAAAAAAAAAAAAAAAAAAAAGGAAAAGGTAGGAAAAGGTAGGAAAAGGTTCTAGAAATTCACATAAGCCCGTCAGTCATTAAATGAGTTCTGTTCTTAATTTAGCGTCACCAGCATCATCATAAGAGTAAGCATCGAAGCAAACGAAGGAGGACCTGCGATTTAATACCTGAAACAACAAAAACTTACGTTCCTTTAATGTCTTTTTGTTATAATTACAGCATTTTTAGAATTTGTTTCGTTGAAAAAATATAATTTTTCGTTTATAAGCAGTTTGACGGTCGTTTGCTCTTTGTGTGAGATATGTGTATTTCTTGGAATAAAGTAGCGAGACATGAAACTTAAACGTTTTGATATTTATTTTATTGAGTTTTTATAGTTATTTTATTGAGCACGAAACGATGTTTTAATTGTTAGGTCGTTATTCAAATTGCTAGTTTCTGTGCAAATTGATGCGGATCTCAATTCAAATGATGCGAACGTCAAGTAAACTACAGAACATATTTGCGGATTTTCACTAATGATAAGGTTTGAATTATTATATATTTGAAAAAAGTTCCAGATCAATAATTGGATGCTATGGATTTTAAGTTAAAATTTAAGCATTAGCTAAGACGTAAGAACCACACGTGACACGTTGTTGACATTTTCAGAGTAACAGGACGGATGGAGCTGGATAAACTTACTCAATGCAAATTATAGCATTCTAGATGGATGAGTGTTTTCGGTTGTAATTAATGACATGATATGCTTTTTATGTGGCGTTCCTGAGTGATATAAATAAAAATTTCAGTGTTCTGAGCAAAAAGAAAATAAAAAATTAGAACTTAGGAAATGGGGAAGCTCTAATCAAATATCTATATTTGTCTAATAAAATTTATCACATATCTTCTTTACACTTCGTATGAACTTACCGCTGCAAATTTATATTTGAAAGCACTATCTTGGAATTACTTCTTTATAACTTACTAAAGGGGTTGGATTATGGTAACATATAAAAACTGGTTTTTAGTTAGAAAATTTATACGCGAGCTCATTCAAGAAATCGTCCGGTTTCAATGTGCCTATATTGACTTTGTCAAGAAATATTAGAAAATGTTTTTGTGTAATGACTTTTTCAAAATATGGCTTTAGATAGGGAGCAGTTCTAGAAATGGTGTAATCGAAACTATTTGCGATAGTTTTTGTACTTGGTTCAAACCATGTTAGTGCGTTCAATTTCATTAATCTATCTCGAAAATTAAGACCGTTATGTCGAACAAAAAAAGGACGAATAAGCCCGCTTAAACGGTTTATAAAGTGACTTTAAATCGTTCCATATTATAAGAGAAGTTCAAGTTTTTCTGGTTGTTCCATATAACCATACAAGTTTAATGTTAGGTTTTGTGCCATAAGTGGTAAAGATATAAGAAAATAAAAAACTTTTTAATTGATTCATAAATGTTAAAACTCGCATCGTATGCGATTGGTGTCTGACATTACGTTACACGAAATACTGAAATGAGAAATAGTTAAAGAAAATTGCATGGTATGTAAAGGCCAATTTGAAGTCTGTGGATATCATTTTAACATTTAACACCTTATGTTCTGTATCCGATCTTCATTTGTATAACCTTATATAATCCCTTATAGGTAATGAATAGAAAAATTTCATTATTCTGTATTATGAAAAAAAAAAAAACACAAAGAAGCATTGTGTTTGTGAATATTACAAGAGGAAATATAAGAGCGGAGTGCCAAAATGTACGTTCGACTTGCTTCTAATAACTGCTAACTGCAATTAATGTTAAGTATTCGCAATATCAGAAGCGATTTAAATCAACAGTGTAGAAAGTTAATCAAGGTTTCACAGCAAACGATCACAAGTTGATCCAAAACACTTCATTCTCACTATTAGTCAGACAATTAATTGACAACACAAAATAAGCATGCGTCCGGTGTAATCGCCAAATGTTCTAAAAAAGTAATTATTGTAGTATTATAGTAGAGTATTGAAACAATTCATTACTGAACGAGATAAGTTAAAGCAAATTTTTCAGAAATGCGTACCAGAAACACAATGGAGAAAAATACATAATCTTATTTAGTGTAACAGCTTCACTCGATATAGTTTGTTTGTCTGTCTGTTTGCATGTTTCCATTTCATTTTGCCATATATAATAATAAAAATTATGATAAAATTAATAAGCCACAGAACAGCTTTGAACATGGCCAAAATGTCGCTGCAACCGCGCTCACAATAAACAATAGACAAAAAACTACAATTTGCGATTAAGCTTAGAAGAAGCGTATTGAAACTTCAGAGCGAGATCGGTGCTGCCCATCCACGCAGATGTATTCTAAAAAGCTTCAACTTACAAGACTTTGATGTAAAATTTGGCATCAATATTTCACTGGTGGGAAGTTAGCCCACACTTGTCTGGTTCACATTTTTGTCTTTGCTAAAACTCCAACAGCAGTACAGTTTACCAAAACGTGTCAACACTTCAATAAAGTTTATTGCTACAAATGCATATAAGAAGTATATACAATACCTAGTAGAACATATTAATTTGATTCGAAATAAAAATCATGTTTACAGGTCAACGTAAATGTATATAAACACTTTTCATATAAACATTGCTTCTATCTATATTATATTAGATATGAGCATATAAAAGTACGCAGTCGACTCTTACCTATTTATAGTCGGTATTCTCTTTCCCTTTTTCCTATAGAAATGAATACTACATTTCGTATAAACGAATTGCAAAACATGAAAATATGTATTTGGCAACAATGTTTGCGATGTCGTAGTTGAGACGCTTAAATCTACACGCCATATTTGGTGCTAGAATAGAATAGCAATAGAAATAAACAAATTTCTCTATCATTAGGTTTATTTGCGTAAGAAAAACATGCGCGAGAGTAGAACAAAGAGATTCGTAAGTAAGAGCAATCGAGAAAACCCTTCTTGTAGCATTATGCGTGTTGTAAATAAAATCCGCCAATGACTATAATGATTGATAAGACGCCGTCGATTGGCATATCTATTATTATCATCCATTTTTTTTTTCTTAGGAAAGGGAGCATTCATTCTAAAGCGTCTGTAATTAAATTCGAAAAGGTCTTTCAGTATAATTGATTGTTAACAAAAAAGAAAAACACACACCACAAATTGTATAAAATAAATTTTATTTAAACATTATCCAGCGTTACCCGCCACATTCTTTCGTTACCCGTCACAGATGTTTTTGATCAAATATGAAGTCCATGTGGAACGAATTCCATAATCTTTTGAAATTACTGATCTCCCAAATGTCAACTGCATGGTTGTTTGGTTTTATCGCGTACGGTAATGGTTTGCCTGGCCTCTAATATGTTTTTTGTGGGTCGAGTAAGCAGTCGTTTTTGTTAGTGCTTCACCACCTCATAGGTTTGTGCTTACAATTTTTTTCGTCGCCAGTTGCTTTGTTGTACTGCAAAGTTCACAAAATCGAGTTTTTGGTCCATTTAAAAGCTTTCCTTTCTCATAATAATTTTACTTATATAGGGAGTGCTCAAGTCAATAAAAAAATATAAGAAAAAATCACAAAGTAATACTCAATAACTTGATGGCTTTGTAGTTTTGTTTTCTATAAAACGTATTAATCCAATTCATGTTGGCTTGAAGATCCGTGTGACTAGAAAACTGTTAATCAAACGTAATAAGTCTGTGTAAATGTAATATAATTTGCAATAGTTATGAACGATACTACAAAATTTCGATCTAAAATTTTCCGAAAAAAGTGACAATAACTTACTTAAGATTTTATCACTTCTGCACACTGCTTTCGCTAAAAACGAAATAGGTTCTAATTTCGTTTGATTGACAAACGAAATATATTTGTCGACATGCTTTAGCATCAAATCTCAAAACTTTCATAAGAATAAAAGTGAAAGCGCCGCAGGGAGGACGTTTTAAAAAATAAAACCAAATATTGTTATAATATATAAGAAAACGAATGTGCGCTACGCACGTGTTATTCCAAAGCACCCAAACCATTCATTCCATTGAAATGAAATTATATATAATATTTGTTTCGCCCCAAGGAAGCTGTGAAATATTGGTAGATTTCGATAGATGAACTTCTGTGTTATTAGGCCTATTGTAGCCACTATTCATATAATATTTATTTTGACTTGTTTTAAGTATGTCCATCTGTCCCTACGTGTAATGTCTGTGGTAAATACTTACCTGACAGCAAAAAATGAAGACTTCAGCTTCAAAACCACTGGAAATGCTTTCGCGCATGTTGGTATTGAAAAGCGGCCAGAGTGTTTAAAGGATACGCCTACAGTACACCGTAAGCTGAGGCAAACTCTCTTTTCAAATTAAAAAAAATAATAATAATGAACTACAGAACTACAACTACAAAAATTTCTACATATATATATTTTATGGGTGATGGTGTAGTGAAAAAAATTGTCCGCGCTGACCCAATATTATAGAGTATTGAAATATAGGTTTTTCCGGTTTTTTATAAGATGAAAGGGGCATGTATAAGAGATTGGACGAATTTATTTATTTATTTCTATTTTTTTTAACAAATAACAGTAAAATTTTTCGCGGAAATCCATAACTTGCTCAAGCGATTGGTTTCGACCGTCAGAAATAACGGCAGAAGTCTCTATTACCTAGCGAGAAGCTCTTTCAGAAAGTGCAAAGATGATCTAATGTAACGACTTTTCAAAAAATAAATATTAGCAAGTGTAGATGGAAGGGGAACTAAAAAGAGCATTCAATGAACAACAAAAAACAAGAAATAAAACGATTAGTTACTTTGATAGAACAAAATTTGCAAAAATGAAAAAAAGTGAAAGGCGAAGACCGCTTCAGAAAAAATAACAAAATTTATTAGATTCAAGGGATATCACAACTACAGCAGTTATGTTGTCGAAAACATTGCTAGCCTTGAGAATTGTATAAACAATAATTAAAATTTCTATTTTAACATTTGCATCATTTTTCACGTCACGCGTTTTATGCGTGCGTGCAGCATTACAAAAAATAACACAAAATCTTTGACAGATGATAAGAGTGTTTCAAGTAATAGGAGAAGCAACAAAAAACCGTAGCACGTGAACAAAAGTACTTATGAAAACGGAAGATACATTACGTCCCCCTTAATGCTTGGCATGTGATTTAAAGCTGCTGAAGCTATAGTTCCGCACTCAAATGTTATAGAACGAATAATTAGGTACAAAATCGTATAAAGTAAATGTTTCATTATCCCTCTTTTTGTTTTTGCCACGTTGGGCGAAATTACATTTATCTTTTACTAATCACAGAACTACCGCAGGAGAACTAATGATAACATCAAACACATTAAATATTCTTTTAATGAAATATTCAACTGCAATAAGAATTTAATTTTGAACCCTCACTTCCTATGGACTATATATATGTTGATGTGCTTTTTGGGAACCATCTGAGAGCTACAAGAGAAGGCAATCAAGTAAGAAATTTAAGAATAGTATTAAAAAAATACGATTTCCATTTTTAACCACTTTCTAATTTAGTTAAGATTAATTAAGTTCTTTTTAAGATTTGATTTTCAATCCAAGGCATCTATTTTGTATGGAAATAAAAAAAACAATACTTCTTTGCAATTGCGGAACTATATCGGGTCATAGAAAAAGTCTAGTTTCTTATAAGCTTCTTTTACTGTGAGAAAGAAAAAATCGTTGGACCCAGTACCAGGTAGGATCTGGGTCCTACGAAATCCGTGACCGGGAGACCTATGGCCCCGTTTGACCCAGCACCAGGTAGGACCTGGGTCCTACAAAATGCGGGACCGGTGACCTATGGCCCTGTTGGACCCAGTACCAGGTAGGACCGGGGTCCTACGAAATCCGGGACCGGGAGACTTATTGCCCATGTACCAAATAGCACTGGAGTCCTACAAAATCCGGGACCGGGAGACTTATTGCCCATGTACCAAATAGCACTGGAGTCCTA
>KK351011.1:360725-410289 GCA_000671755.1 Glossina brevipalpis | reverse complement strand
TTTTTTATATTTTTTAGAACATAAGGCATGATTTTGTTTTTCATTTATGTTTATATTTTCTATTTTTGTTTAGTTTTCGTAAGTATTTTGTTTATTTTTCCATCCTGCTTTATTATCAATTATCTTAGCAAAGTCATTTTTAGCAAAGACACAAACACCAAAAATTTTTGGGGGCTACCTTCACACTAGTAAATATATATATATATATAATATGTATACAGCTAAGGACGATTCATTCATTGATTTATTGATATAAAGTCGATGGTAAAAAAGTGACGGATTCATTTGAACGTAAAGAAACAAGCATCCCAATATTGTAACTACGAGCGATGGCTCTCTACTTGATTTCAAGAGAAAAAAATTGTTAAATCAATCGTTCGTATAAAGATGATTTGATATATTGATATATTACCGGACCTTATTTCCACCCTCAACTCTTTTTCTCTTTCAAGATAACAAATTAGATAAAATTCCCCTCCTCACTGCTACGGATATATATAAACGGTTATAACAGCTTAAATGAGTTATAACCCTTTGTTCTTCCTCTCAAATGCCTTTAACTTTCCAGACCATTAAATTAAAAAAGTCATAAATTAATATTATCTGCTCAGTAAAAAGAGAGAGAAAAAACTTCTTTTGAATTTTAATCAAAACATAATTGTTTACAAATGATTAAAGGTTGCTAACCACAAGCTTTGCTAACCTCCAAACAACTTAGAAAGAGAAAAAAATGATAAGTTATGATGCATTTTCCCTTTCTTACAAATCAACATGACACGTGTCGTACGTATAGCAAGCATAACTGTATATCTGCTATGCATAATCAAATTTTATATCGCTTAGTTGACAGCGTTTTGTATGTTATTGAAGCTTTTTTTTTATAAAACAAATGCAACAACAAACAAAAAGAAAACCAAATGAATTGTTTCAAGTCAGTTCCATATCAACATTTGTTTGCATTATTAACGCTATTTAAACTGGTGCGAACATTACCTAAAGACATGTCTTCATTTTAAAGCGTTGATGTTTGACTTGAAAAAAGAAAAATTAGAATTAAACTAAAACACATTTCTGTGTATTCTTCTTTAGTTAAAGGTTTTAAGAATGATTTAAATCTTTTCATCGTTCTCTCGCTTAACGGTGAACACATGTTTGCTTAAATCCTATAAGATCGTAATACGAGGGCGGAATAATACGTTGTGCTATCAATTGCAGAATAAAATAAGATACAAATATCCTATGCGACTTAACGCCGTATTTTACATAATTTAGGTATTTTATAAATGTTACGATGAGAAAATAGTTACAAAATATTGAAAACGAAACTTTTACATGGGATTTTCTTTACGATTTCTCACTGTGGAAGTGCTGAGTATTGTCAGACAAGACGCCATATTTGTTACAAATTGCTACCATTGGTTTCGTGTGGCCACCTACTGTGTGGCTTCACCTCACTGTGCATCTAAGCACAGGACTATTTTTCAGCGAACGGTAGTCAGTATCACTCAGACTTTGGAACTATCCTCAAAAGGGGGTGTCGCAGGCCCTGAGGTTCTAGAATAAACATTCACTGGGTATAATCCACAGTTTCCCTCTGGTCAGAAAATGACATATGTTTAGCTACTCACCCTGTCACCACGATGCCCCCCGAAGGACCTCACCAGCTGTCAAGCAACAAGGCATTCTCTAAGTTTGTTGATGGTGTCAACACAAAAAGCTTTCTCATTTGAGCAACCTACGTGGGTTTTACATTTTTCGTCATTGGATTTTCTATATATCTCGGAAGCGAAGTTTCCCCTACCTGATTTTAAAGATTATTATTTATTTGGAAAGACATCGACACTACCAGCAGTATCGTAGGGTATTCAGCTCACAGTACAACCTCAAGCAGTTATAGATGACTATTGGGTGTACAGTGTTATTGTGACCCAAATAGTAGAGAGCCATCAAGAAGAGAAGTCCTCTACGACGCTTCTCTCCTAAAATCAGGAAGAGGGGTCCTCTAAATAGAAGCATAACTCCTGAGTTTCTCTACTACAATCTGAAAAATAAAGGTCACCGGGCATTGGTGTTTCAACTAAATTTAATGATTTAAGCAACGTCAGTTCACCCTTTAGGCTCGTTTTTCTGTAACGGATCCAATGAAAAGCTGACCTTTACATGGAAATAGGGCATAATTTGTGATATTTTTTTACGAAAGTAACTGACGAATTGCCCGAAGCGAAATGACGAACGGTAGTTAAAGAAGGCTTTGTACGGTCATGGAGTTTTAACTTATTTATCAATAAAAAAAGTTCATTTTATGTCGAAAAATGGTGAAAATTTAATTTTTTTATTCAGATACACGTCAACCGATCAAAACTCTTTATTTCTTACAAATCCGGCCCTTTGATAGATGTTGGAATATAGATTAAATGTTTTTCCTTTTTTTTTCAATTCAAATTTGCACCAGTTATGCTTCATGCCATAGAGCCCCTTTTGCTGAAGATGGCCCATGAGAATGGCTGCGATGTTGCCGCTTTGTAATATTTTCCAAAACATTTTTTTTTAATACTTAATATTCTTCTCAAATTATATATATACAAATATTATCATTCTAGCACCTTTCCTTCCATCAAAAAAAAAAACATTAAAAAAATTCTATTTTTAGCTCGTGGCTCAACCCTATAAAGCAGACTTCTTTTTAATGGTTTGCTGATATTCAGATGTCATTTCGGTAAATTTAATATGAAACACTCAACTAGCTATTGAGGCTGTATAAGTTGAATTTTTTCTGTAATTGGAGACACATAGAGATGGAATAAATTTAAAAAGTCTCCTTTTTACGATTAAGGACAAACACCGAAGAAAAAAGAATATGAATATGAAGCTATAGAAAAAACAATTTTAATTACCTTTTAAATAAATTATCGCAATAATAATTTATGTGGCCGTGACGGCATACTAAAGAGTTGTAACCAATGGTAGCAAAAGTAATAATTGTAATCGAAATCCCCAACATACGATAGTTGTTCTCCACAATGTAATGGAATTGAATTGTTGTGGTTGAGTTATCAAAGTCACGAATATTAAGCAACAAAATAAATTTATTGCTTACTATGCAATAACGCTGCCAAGTCGGCTACAGTTTTAATTTCTTGTGCATTCAAAAATGAAACGAAATAAAATAATAAACAAGTAAAAAAATTATGTTCAGATATAAGACTGAGTCTTTTATACTCACAATCTTCATCTCGAGAAAGAACTAAATTCCAATACTCTCTATTATTGGGTTGTCTTGGCAAATTTTCATTTTTAATCCTTTCGCCAAGTGATGAAACAGATATTTTTATTTTTGCAGTCAGGAGAATATTTGCGAAAAAGATTACATAGAAGGACATTAGAAGAAGGACAGACGGACGTGTTTAAATCGATTCTCAATTTTATGCTGATCAAGAATGTATTTGCTTTATGGGGTATCTGAAGCTTTGTTCTGGATGTTACATACAAAATGTCAAAATGAATATACTTCCATTATTCGGTGGACACAACAGGTAAGCTTTAGCCATTTTGACTATCTTCCTTTAAAAATGATTACTTAATTTTAAACTTTTAAATATCAAGGCATGATAACTTGATGTGTTATAAACAATCAATTACTAAAAAAATATTTTTCTTGTCTCTTTGTCAGTTGTTTAATTAAGATATGACTTCCTTGACAACTCTGAGAAATACGCATTGCCATGTGTGCAATTATGAAACTGGAATTTTTTTATAGGAAATACGCATTTATTGTTTAAAAACATTAAAAAAGCATTTATGCCCATCGCTAGCTGCACATTTTTCACACTAAGTCGGCGTTCTGTGGATGCCACATCAAAAAAACTGTTACATCTATGAGGTAAACTAATCATCGATCTATTTTTTCACATTTTCTTGCGAATGAACGCGTTGCTCACCAAATGCATGATGAATCGATGCAAACAAGCTGTAATCGAAAACAGTTGAGTCTGAAAAATAAGCCACATGGGTTCGGATTTCACAGTTCAGTGCTTCCAACGTGCCGCGAAACAGTTTTGTCGTCTGCATGAATGGACGGATGAAATGACGGAAAAAATGACTTATTTTTGAACTTTTTTGATCGATTGATTTTTAATAGTGAAGGTTTCAAATCGAATAATTGCTGTTTTTATCGTTTGGCATTAACCATTCCAGCGGTTTTGAGAGCTCATAATGAATGACAACCTTTTGGTCCTACCAGACCTTGTGATCGCTGCGGATGGTGCGCCTGCGTCTAATCATGACCTCTTGCGCTTGCGAATCTTAAGAAAAGTTCGCTGCGGATGTTGCGCCTGGTTCTACCCGTGATTTTCGGCACTCGAGAATCTTAAAAAAAGTCTACTTTTCATACCTAGTAACGATAAGACGAATCTCGTTTGAGAAAAAAATTGATGCTTACCACGAATACTCTTCAATTGGGATAAACTTGGCATGTTGACCGCTATTAGAAATTATGCTGTTATATGAAACTCCAGTATTCTTGTAAGTTGCGAATCTTCGTTAGGCGTCAAAGGATGAAAAAATAGCGCCACTGATTATAACTATATGGACAGCTGCGGCCATCTATGGAATATTTTCGGTGTTATACCCGGTTTCGTACCTGGTAAAGATCGGATAATATCAACATCATGAAGTCACCAAACGCGAAAATTTTTGCTATAAAAGAAAATTTAAGAAAGTTATGAAAGAAAGCCACTCCAGATAATCTATATAAAAAGTATTTCGATAACTAAGTTAAGGATTGACCTAAGTGCGTTTCTACAAAGAGAGCTAGTTTTGTAGAAGATTGTATAAATCTTGATGTGATTGAATGGAAAATGTATTCTGTTTTTTGCGCGAATGCCGTTGCTTTTTTCATGGCTCTCATCTGTTTCTATTATAAAAATGTGCATTTTTTTCTGGCTACAGACGTAAGCTGCATACATTAACTACATGCGTAAGCTTTTTAATGGTTTTACTTCGCAACACAAATTAAGCAGACTTTAACTTTTTTTTGGAAATTTTTTTTGATGGTTATATAACATGCATAATAAAATATCTATTTTGCTATCAGTCAGTGTATGAGTACATTTTTTCTTTGTTTTTGCACTTTTTACTTAATTTTTTCAATTGTGTAAATGAAGCGGACTTTTCCCTTTTTTAGTGGTAAATGGTTCCCCTTTGTTTTTTTTTTTTTTTTAAGTAATAAACATCCTACGACAATTTCTTGACGAAATAATGTGTGGTAAGAGCTTTCTGGTCATGATGGATGTGACTTTTTTACTTTACAATAAACATATAAAAAAACAATTTAATAAAAGTGTGCCACTCAGGTTGAGACATACTGCTTGAAAAATATAAAGTTTTCTAACGGTTCGACACGTGCATAAAAAATATTATAAATGCTTTGAAAGGACATTAATTCATTGTTTTCGAATTCTTTTTCAAGTAAAATAGTTATGTTTAACCGACGTTGCTAGTTTCCCGTAGATGAAGAACACGAGCGGGCTAAGTGCGTTAAAAAATGAAAACTGTAAACTCTTGCAAAATTTTAGAATAATCTAACGAACATCAACAATAAAAAAACAAAATTTAATTTAAAAAAAAAAAAAAATCAAAAATAAGCTAATAAACATAACGTTAAATTAACTTCAACGTTAGATTATAAAAGAAAGTAAACAACGAAAATGCACGTGACTCAAAAATAGTAAACCTAAAATTGTTCCCTTGTTTCTATCCTCAGCCTGATTCGGACGACAAGTATAAAATATTAAATTTCAAGTGATTTATCTGTTTCTACCTCTTATATAGAAAACGTTTCTGATAGTTCGAAATATTATAACGAAAATAATCGTTAATTCTTAGATTTATGAAATGTGGGCAACAATTTTCATTCCGCGATTTTTGTCTAAACACAAACAAATGGGAACCATTCACAATTTCAAAAATTGGTGAACAAAAGTGGAAAATTTTTACTATGGATTTATAGAGTCGTTTTTCAAAAAGCGTTATCGAATTAAATTTATTTCACACATATACAATCATAACATAATTTCTGATAATAAAAAATGTGGACCATAATTCGGAACTTTACTGTTCTTTTAAAAAAAGACCTCAAAAAAATCAGCAAAAATGAAGTTTCAACACTTTATGATAATGGGCAGGCATGACAGACTTTTTTCTAATCTTGCTCCGACAGTGTATGATCACCCCTAAAAGGGCTGTCGTTCCATTTTCCTTTAAAAAAAAAAACTCAAACAAAATCAAAGCAAATGAAGAAAAAGAAGTTTCGATGCGTTGTGATTTTGGCCCAGGGTGGCAGACATTTTCTAATGTTTACAGGATTACCTGTAAAACCTATGTACAAATTTGTATCGTTTTATTTGTAGCAACGATTTATGCATTTACAGGTTCTGTTGACCGATTTGCTCTGTTTTCAAGGCCAAACTGCATTGAAGAAATTCAAATGTTTGTGTCAAATTTGAAGACGATATCCTAATTTTTTCGCCCGAACAAACGGACAGATGGACATGCTTAGATCGATTCAGAATTTGATACTGAATCTCAATATATATATACCTTATAAAGTCTCTGAAGCTTCTGAAGTGTTGCAAACAAAATGACAAATCGAATGTACTTTCATCTTTGGGATTAAAACTACGAGTAGAGAAGTAGAGAAGCTAAAGACTTTTTCAATGTTCCTGTCCTGTCAGCTTATATTAAAGTGTATTAAGACACGCTACAGCAGTTTTGAAGATAAACAATAGTAGAGACAATAAATTATTGCCTCTAATTGCTTTTTCAATTTATTAACAATAGCGAGAATTATGCGCGTAAAATAAAACTTTTTTATTTATTTATAGAAGAAATATACTTCTTGAAATTTTGAACCTGCCATTGGAACGTGAAGGTGTGCAGACTTTGTCGCTCTTTTCGCAGCGAAGGCATACATTCAACAATAGCAAGCATGTGTAATATGCTACTTCTGACGTTAAGCTTTTCTAACAGGTTGACATAGAGAAAAGGTGAATTTTCTTTAAAAGAGTTCACAATGAAGAACAAAACATAAATTTTGCAGTGTCAAATATAAATAAGATACATCTTATGACTTCAACAAATTTTAAAGAATCTCTTCAAGGCCTATATATTCAGATTTTAATTTTTCTGTGTCAATCTGTTGCAATAGTTCGACGTAAAAGGTAGGATATTATACATGCCTGTTATTGTTGAATGTCTGCTGCTTTGAAATCCATTTAGGTACCGTTAGAATTATATATTCATTTCCTGCGAAAAGATCGAAAAAGCTCGTATACGTTCGCGTTTCAAAAATGGCTACGAAATTTGAGGAGATTTAGCGCTTCTATAAATAATCAAATCAAAACATTTGCGGCACCTATGTGGAAGCTTTCAACATCTTTTAAATCATGCATATTCTTAATTGCTATTAAAATTTGTGTTCATCTAATCATAGCCGTCTGTCTCTCTCGGTATTGTGTAGTGTAGTAATCAATTTTACAGTCGGAAAAATTAACGTATCGGCTTCAAATTTGAAAAAGCTTTGCGTATAGTTTGGTACTGAAAATGGATCAAAGGCACGCTTCACCACTTTTTGTTTAGAAATAATACAAATAGAAAATTTAACGCATTTTCCAAAATAAGGATTAGTCGAAGAAGCAGCGCGATCCGATCTGTTCTCAGTTGCGTGCGCTCTCTTGACAAAACTTCAGTGAATGAAATGTCGTCAAAATATCTTAAAAATTTCCGGCTTGCAGGTTGAGCATAAAAATACATGGACATAGTGTGTCAGACAGATATACACCAAAGAGAAAGAGAAGCTTAGATCGATTCAAAACAACTTTCGCGATAGTCAGGGATGGATCTGTCTTTATCCAAAAATAGGTCTCCATGATTGATTTTACGTGACCACCTGCTTATGAAAGCTTAATCTCGCGATACCTTAAATTATGTAAAGACCACTTTCAGAAAACTATAATCTGCGCGCATCAGAAGGTAGAACAATTCCCAAAACATCGGGCTCCACTGGTCCTGAGGTACCAGAATAAATATTCAGTAGGTACAGCCCAGAGTTTCCCTCTTGAGGTTTCCTCCTAGAATCCAAAATATGTATGTCACCAGGCATGGTAACTTTAATCTCCTTTTCATGTCTTAATCTTGACGTTTATAGCTGGGATAACGTACAGTTAGTAGATTCGCCACATAATTTTTTTTCTAGAAAGATAGTAAAATAGGAAGACTAATAGAAAGTTAAAGTACTATGTACTCCAAATAATGGAGGATATAAAAAATAAACAGGCCGCCATGCAGGCTTTATGTTTAATGTTGTGAGCGAATTGAATATTCTTCAATGTTTTCTCCCATCCGACAAATTACATAGATTTCTAATAGGCTAACAATCTTATATTAATAGCTCAATTCACTTGCAACATATAAAAGTATGAACGACACTCCAAAAGACTGTTTAAAATACTTGCGTATTTTGAGTTCTGCTATATTTTAAGATCTACTAAGGAGTCTTTACAATTAGGCATCTTTTACATTTATTTAATGAGTTTTTATGCATATATATATATACATAGTTTTGAAGTATTAAGTGTTAATTGAAAGTGGCAGTTATACGACATGAGAGAACAACTGCTTGTCTGCTTTTTACACTTGAATTCTGAATGCGTGAGAGTATGCTGTAGATTTTCTTGTTAAAATTTTCTATATTTAATGTTGCATTTCAAGCGTATTTTGACTGATACAACTTAATAAAATTCGCTTTTGAGGGCGTTGAGTTTTGTTTTTTTTAAGACAGCAGACAGTTCTCTTATTAATAAATTGTCATAAGTTTTACTCACTACATGCACTAGTGGTCGCTGTGTCTTTATCAACTGTATGAATATTAATTGTTCGGAATGCCTTTAGGAATATTTCAGGTTTCCGGGTTATTCTTAGTTGAGATACAAACAGCTCTTTTCAAATGATCTTATAAGTAATGCTCATGTATATGCCATGAATTTATTTCTTTGATGTCAATGAATCGAAAAAACGTCAACTTTTTAGTTTTCTCAAAAAATAAACAGCAATACATGCTACTGTCATAGTTATAGGTTAAGAGCTTTTCTAATTCTCAGAAATTTTTTAAACAATATTTAAACTAAATATAATTCTTTCTCATATCTTATATGGTTTATCAATAAAATGAAATATATATTCGTGCTTAATCATAAAAAACTTAAGAGAATTGTGTCTAACTACTTGGTTTGGCGGTGTTTTTATTAACGTACTATCGAAAAGAAAGTCAAAGAGAAGTTAAACTTAAACTTAAAGTTAAACTTTGGTCCGTTCAATGTCACATCTATTGAACTAAGACCTATGTAAGCTAGTGGTGTGTATATGTATACACATGTCCATAAGACATGAAAATCCCTGTGACTGCCTTGTTACTTGTGACGTCTTTGCTCACAATATCACTACAAGTTTGTCCTTCTTTCCGCATTTGATTTCAATAAGTGAAGAGACAGGTATGCTTACAATGGTCCGACGATTAGGAATATATAGATTTTGTGTATTTTTTCATATTCAACTCATTTTCAAATTTTCATCTCAGTTTGATTGAAATAAACACGAGAGACACTTTATTAACCATTATTTTTGGTTGAGCACAATTTTTGGTATCATGTACGGCAAATACGCTTTTCCAAAAATACAATCATGTGTGTATGTGTGTGCATTCATGGATTTGTCCGATTAGTTATGCGTGCATAATGACATTAATTAATTAGAAAAGCTATTATGAGAAAGTGCAACAGTGAAATTTATTTCATTGCTATCGAAATGTGGATAAATGATTATCAAGTAGAAATTCAAGATACACAAATATTTGCTCTGCATTGTTCAATGCACGACGGTATGCATTTACGTATTTACACACGTCAGCTTATTTAAGCCGTTAGGTACATAATTTCGTAAGGGATTAACGGTTGAAATTGCATGTTCTTAGAAATACAACCAACGCAAGGGCAAATTGTAAAATATGTATATATGAATAAAATACATTCTAAGGCACATATAGTGTTACGAAGCAGCACTGGTTTACATTGTTCATAATATGTCATAAGTATTAAATTCGTATTAGCGTCACACGACTTTATGTGCATAGTCACCAGAAAATGGTTTTGTCTCATGGTATCGTTGCTAAGATTTACAAAACTGATTCTTGGTTTTTGTGGAGCTTAAGGCATTTCATTCATTAGTAAATGCAACAATGTCGCAAAGGGGACATTAAATAGAGGAAATTATAACATAAAAATAAAAATTCAAACATTAATACAAAAGGCAGCAAAGTATAGGTCCTGGTTTAAATGAGAAAAGAAAATGTAACAAAAAAAATAATTGTACATAATAAGGAGAGTTGTATAAAACTGTTACTATATTTTTTCACATCCCTAAGTAACTATTGTATTTTGAAATATAATACCTATGCACGGTGGCAGTCGGCGTTACAGTCGGCTTATATAGACTCATTGTGATACCACTCCAAATATATAATTTCTATAAAATATACACAAAATTTTACAAGTAACTAAAGGCTAATTTGGGTTTCCTTTATTTACATGAAAAGGTGAAGTAGATATGTTTGTAAAGCCTATATCTTCTTGATTCTTGATCAGCGCAATCTTTGTAATTAGGTTCCTATGTCGGTACCCTCATTAACGATCTTAATACTTTACCAAAATGACGATTATTTTTTTGCTTTTTCGCTGTAAATTAGTTAGCGATATATAAAAGCTCGATTAAAGACTAATATGTCTTTAGTGGCTAATGTTCATTGCGTCTGTCGTTTACATTTAACGATACCGACGAAATTCGATATTTGTTTATCCATATAGCGGTTTTCTTCGTTCCCATATTCCATATTCTCTCTACAAAACTGGAACAGATTTATTTTGTAAGATGGTTGTGATTCCTAAAAATTTATATCAATTCTATTAACATATATTTTCGAACTTGCACGTAAGACGTTCGCCAAATTTATCCTTCTCGTACCCATCTTGTACGAGAAGGGGTGAGGGGTTTGTCATTTTTGTTTGTAATGCCCAGAGGGAAACTTCAAATACTATACAAGTTATATATATTTTCGATGAGCATCAAATTTAGTACAGATTCAAGCAGTTAAGTCCGTCTAACCGTCTGTCCTTCTGAGCAATGTCTGTGGTAAGCATTCTTTTGATCTCAAAAATGACGATATCGGCATCAAATTTGCCAGAAATTTTGGAAGTTCTAGGGCACAACTTGCTATTGAAAATAGACCACAACGGTCAAAGGGCACACCCACAGTAGAATGTAGACTGAGAACACACCTGCTTTAAGAAAAAAAGTTGAATTTCTTGTTTATTACCAATAAACCATAGAGGTCTATAAAAGTTAGCACATTTTATTGAGCCAGCTATTCTCTAATATCGGTACAAAAATGGGAAGGCCCGACCACATCCACTCGAATTTAATTTTTTTTTGAAAATGTTTATTACATGAAAGAAAAAGCTTCAGATATCCGTCAAGTACATATAATGTTTTATTTTTATCCACTTAGACATATCTGTTAGTCCCTCCGCCCATCTGTCTGCCTGCTTTTCTCTGTAATGCCTGCGATGATCATTTTTCTAATCACAACTATTAAGGTGTCGAGATCAAATTCGGCAAATCAAAAAATCAGATAGATGAGATAGGTATAAAAGATTCGGCATAGCCGAATATAATTTTCTTACTTGTTCAACTTGGTTTTGCAAATCAATAGCGAACTTTCTTAATAGATTTTTCATTTCATAGATAGATCGTGCAAGCGAATGGCCCGATAGATACATTGATGCATATCCGAATCGATCGAACGTAGACTTACTTTGAATGAGATTTGTTATGGGTACATATGGATATTTGAAGACGTAAGGGGATGCTTCCATAGAATTAGTGAGGAACGAATCCATATTTTTATTTAAGGTCAAGTGTTTGTCTTTTAATACTTTTTTTCCAAATTGACAATTATTGTTGAGTTATGAATACCATTAGTTATACAAGTTTCTTAATTCATTAAAAATGATTTCCTTATTGCTCTTGTTTGGACATTATAGGATTTCTCTTTGGATTTAGCCGCTTATTATCAATGTAATGTAACTCACCCCCGGTAAAAAGGAGAACCAACCAGCCAAATCCGTGTGTATGACACAAGTTTTTCAGTATGAATTATTTTGAAACGCGTTCATTAAATTTTTCGTAAACGTCATTGCATAAGTGCTGGGACTGTTGTCACCATTTCACCACTTGTTTACAATGGTGATAATTTGCGTTTTAGGCAATAAATTACAGATAACCAAATGTTTCAAAATTAAAAAAAAAAACTACATATCAAATATCTGGCAAACTAGTGAAGGGTTGAGCTCGCTATGTAAGTGTAATACATGGAAAGCATTAACTATATTAAAAATGTAAATTTTATTACAATATGACGCAATTTTTATTTCCTTTGGACAAGTGACAACTTATTCAATTATGATAAAATAAAAATCCTAAAATAACAACTACAACTGCTACCCGAATAGTAATTCAGTTAATGAATTTTTAGAATAAGTATTGATTGTGTTTTTGATACTTAAGAATCTGCCTATTTATGTGTGCAGCACGTTTTATCGAAATCAATGAATATAACAGTTTGCTAAGGAAATTGCATTAAGTTTTGTCTTTTAAAGAACTTTTTGTTTTTACATAAATTTCATACACACACACTTTATTGCTCATATAAATTTCCCGTTTTGTATGATAAAATTTCGTTAACTCTAGTTTTAAGTTAAAATTATGAGTGAAAGTTATGCTGTTTGAAACTTAGAAAACATTACTTCGAAAAATGTATCATATAAAAGTAAATTAGGTGAGAGTTTTATGTCACGAACTACAGAGCAGAATCGACTCTCCTTTAGTGAAATACCTCCAATGAGGTTCTGTAGACAGGTAGTGCTATCTACCAAATATTTGAATAATTAACGCTTTGTCCTCAACAACCTTTGAGTAACTAAGACATTAAATATTTTCTCATCGCATACTAAATCTCCCCCATATGCGCTTGTTGATATAATAATTAGAAGGTAGAAAAAATGTAAAAATCATTAGCATAATGAACAATTTGTGACTGCATAAGTTGTGTAAAGTAGATGAAAAAAAAGTGTTAAAATTAAGTTTAATCCAGGTGTGAAGGGTTACATGGAGAGAGAGAGGCGAATTCTTGGAATCAGATCCTTCCTCGAACTGTCAAGAATCACCGCAAGAGGTTCGTTCATTTTCGAAGAGGAGCATTTGGATAAAATGTAATCAACGGTAAGGAAGTAATTACAAGAAGAACATCTGGCAGAACATCTCGTTCATAGTAATTGTTATCGGATTTGGTCTTAACTACTTCAAAGCAGGTTAAGAAAATGCTGTCAGTTCGAGAGGTTATTGGAGGTTATTATAAACTAGTCTATTGATCGAAGGTTCGAATGATCGCAGAAATATTTCACTATTTAGATTTAGAGCTGCTAGTGGATCTTTACGACGAACTAATTACGTTAGGAATTAAGAACGGGTTAGACATATTAAACTGGTACAGAGCACGCTTGTCAACTGCGTTCGCCAGTTAGTGACCGGCAATTCCGATGGGAGAGAGAATTCAAAGAATTTTGACTTTTTTTTGTTTTTGATATATTGTGGGAGAAACGTAATAAAGAATTAGTTTCACTACGATAGAAGAGTCGTTAATACCAATAAAAATATCCATCCGTGACTAACGGCATATGTGGACTGTAGGAAGAGATCTTATCAGTTACGTTAAGAGAATTTCGAAGACAATACGATTAGTGATGTGCTGGCTGCTGTAAGTGCTAAGACTATCATATATCAAAATGTTTGAGAAGGACTTTCAGGGATAACTACATTAAATCTTCAAAGTAGTTGCAGAATTTTTGCTAAAGAAGAGAGGGAGATTTTCTATTGACAATGTCTGAAACGAAGAGAAGCTTTTATTACATTTTTTACAAACTTCTGAAATGTTTCCTTAAACCAAATTACTTCTTAATAAGGAATATAAAAAGTTTCTACCAGGTGAAGGTAGACTGTTACCATAACTTTGCGTTTATCCAAAATTTAATAGCGGATATCCAAGGGACATATTTTATATATAGTACGGATATCGAACAAATATATTTCATTGCTTTCTCTCTCTTCCACTTAAATAAGAAATAAATATAATGTGTTATAGGTTAAATAAGAGTTAAAAATTAAGCCGACAATTTAAAAAAAATGTTGAGCATCCATGTTCTTGAAGAAGATAAAAATAACATTAATTGCTTATAGAGTATATATACACAGTATGAAAATTAAAGAGATAGAGACTACATATTATTTCAATGTAAAATGATTGTTGATCAGAAAGGAATTTAATCACAACTGAATATTGACGTATTAGGGATGTTTAGCATGATTACGATACATTACATAAAAATTATTTTGTTGGGAAAAATATTCTGCTTTTAATATTATAGTAATGTGTTACTGTAATGAACTAAATTTGCTACAGCGTTTTTTGCTAATAATTTATGGTCATTTTACACTATGATCGGTTAGTCGTTACTGACTATTGCGACTATATAAAAATTTTAATCGATTTTAGGCAAAAATTACGCACATAATCACATTACATTATTCAATTGTTTTGAGATATATTCTGTTTGAAGTTTACTTGCTTATCACTGCGGATTAATACGTTCACATAATATACTTTCGAGAGGGGTTGTTTGCCATTTGCCTCGGAGACAATGCATTTTACTGCTTTTTCAAATACAAAAAGAAGTGCAGAATTTAGGTACAAAAGCTAAAATTCTTATTTTTATATCGTCCATTAAGATTTATTCAGTGGTTGTTTGCTTGCCTTTACAATCTTGACAACACCCTTCGCAAACATAGTCCGAGGAATGTAGTTAATGCACTCAAACAAATATAAATCTTTGCCAATGTACATCAGTATAAAGGTTATGCGTTAATGATCGTGTAGGGGATTGTAAATGATTTATATATTTTGAGTACAAATCAAATGCTTTTCAAAGGACTGTAGTGTGTTTAACATCAATCAATAACAAAGAATAGAAAAAGAAACTAGGAAGCGAATTGAATGTAAATTATGGGAAAGTAGTTGCAGTCTTTTCAGCCTAGTCCCTGTAATACATCGTTTAATATTTCCCGAGACTAAGTCAGAAAAAAAAAATTTTTCCTCTTTGTCAAATTTGTGGTTTATTCATCAACATAAAAAAAATTTTTTAGTTCAATTCAAGTTTGCACAAAACAAATCAACCTTTTTGGAAGGATAAAGGACAACAAGAACTTAATAATAATTTCATAATTACTTTTTCTAGACATGTGTTTTGCTTTCAAGTTGCTAAAAAATTTCATTTAAATGGCATTTTATATGACATTTTAAAGGTAATGGTGGGACTATCAATTACGTTGCTTGCCCAAAAACATTTCCTCTATATGCGCTTAAACAATTTAGGAAAACTGAATGCATTAATATTTTTGTCGATTCTTGCCTTTACTTTACTTTTAGTTTAATGTTTATATGTGAGTTTATTTACTTTAGTCTTTCCCTTAGCAAATCTCAGAGAAAGAGACTCCAAAGAAAACGAAATATTAAATATTAGCGTATTTTAAGACTCACTATTACTATATTCTGTCTTTGTTATTCCATTTGAATTTCCCTAGAATATAATCGACACGAATGCACTCATTTTTCATTTCCTTTTAGGATTTTAAGCTTTACATATAGGTTTTTTCTTAATATCTTTATAAAATTTTTTCTTTTAAAACCTTTAATTAATTATTCGGTTTCTTTAGACGACGATACATTAGTTTATCGATGACCAACAATTTGCAACCAATCGTGTAATTTTTCAAGCATTTTTAATACCATCTGACCATTCAACTAAGACACCGTAGTTTATTATAGTCATTTAATCCATTTCGTTGCAACGATAATTAGCAAAACTTCGAATAAAAGGAAGCACATTAACTATAAAAACAGAGCTCAATTTTTATTTTATTTAGAACTAACCAACCACGTGCCATAAATTTCAAGTAATGGAATGTAAATGTTGAAGAAAGGAAATAAGCAATTTTACAGTACATGCAATGCAAAACGGAAAAGAAATAATAGCTATGAGAGATAAAGATAGTCGGAGTAGCTTACAATTTACAGAGTGCGCCCTGGAGATAACCTTAAGTGTTTAGGAAATTGAATATGATTAATAATTAACTATCATGAGCAGCATTGCAAGGGATTATATTAGATTCTTGGAATTTAAAACCATATTTTACAGATAATTTTCCGACATTTCTTTGTGAGTAAATAAAAGTGATTTTTCTCAATTGTAAACTCTTGTCAAGAAGAAAATTCAAAAATTAGAAACAATAATTGAACGATCTATTGAAACAAAAAGAAACTGTATATGAAGCATTTGTAAATTTACTATACTGACTTTTTTATACTTAGAAATAGAATTAAAAATAATTTCTGAAACCACCACCTTCACCTTCGGTGGTAGGTATAAAAAAGTTGTTATATGAAAAATATTCCATGTAGCGGATGTCATTTCAAATTTTTGCAAAATTTTTTTTTACACATTAGGTTCTCTTTGTACCGAAGACTTGATCGAACATTCGAAACTCCCTGAAATGTTGACCGATTTGCTGCCATTTCAAATGTTTTGCGGCGGTCGCCATTTTGAATTTTTTCTCAAGTTTTTTAGATAAATTGTGGCATCACCGTAGCTAAAGGTGCGTGCAAAATTTCGTCAAAATTGTATATTATAAAGCGCTTGAAATTTCAATTAAAAAAAAATGCGGCCACACTAGACAAGAAAGAATACTAAATACAAAATTATCAAAAGGAGTAATGTTTGCAAACAAAAAATTAGATGAGTAGTTTGACATCTTTTTTTTATTACTCCAGTAAACCATTGGGCGTGCCCTACTCTTATAAGCATGGTAATGGATGATAAGGATTGCAGGTAGAGGATAAACAAATTCCGACAAAAAGAGCTTGAGTTTAATCTTCAAACAAATATTTGAAGTCTCAATCGGGATCATCTAATTCTAGTGTAAAGAGAATTGTGCTTTTCTTATTAAAAAGCAAATTGAATTCCCTAAGCATATAAGAAAATTATATTCCACTGTGATTGGATTTCTTGTACCCATCAACCTTTATCTTAAAGAAAAAGCTCAAACACCTAATTGGTATTGAAAATGGAATGAATGTTTTAAACGACACGTCTACTTAAATAATATCTCTGCTATCTGGATTTTTAATTATTGCTTATGAACAGCAAAAAATATAAATTAAAAATTTCTAATAAAAATAGAAAAAATCATTCACGCCTAATAAATAGTTTATTTTCGAATTTTTTAAGGTGGTGGGTACAAGAGATTCTCTCAAAACCAAACTTAACTTTCTTATTCGTTTTACTTAACATTGGCGTAATTGTGTTGATCTGTGAAGCAAAAACTTGGCATCATTTAGTTAGCAAATGCGAAATTGAAACAATTCTATATGGTATTGATTCTATTCTACATTGATTAACATTTCTACTGCGAATTCTATATAAAGTGTAACAAGAATATCCCTCTTAAACGACTCCAAAAATCTTTCAACCAAAATAGCAAGAAACACTAACCTGTTTCTCTGAAAATTTCATTGTTTAGTGAGACAAAAAGAAAATAAATATAAAATAAATTGATGTTCCACGTCATTGGTCACGCTTGGTAAATTTTTTGTTTTCTTCTTAATAATTGAATATATTACGCGTATTTGTATTTGTCTTTAAAGCAAAAAGCTACGATCACAATTACTACTAGCAGGTGAAAGTTTCTTACCTTTCACATACCAAATGATTTAGATTTACTTTCCTTACTGTATGTATTGCTTTAAGCATTGTTCGTGATTTCTAAGCTTTTTTTGCGACAATAGAGTTTCACCATAAATCTTATCTCACAGATGCTTAGTTTAAAGCATAACTGTGGGACGAATTTCATAAATCTTTCGATTAAACAAATGCTTTGTATTAGTTTCTCAGGTGTTATTGTCTGAAAGTCAAGTACAATAACACTTTCAAATATGAATCAAAGTCCATAGTGTTTTATTTTATTGAATTCAAAATGATGCATTGTATGGATTTGTCAAGTGCAGTTCGAGACTTTTTCGGCCTTAGCATGTTTACATGTCAGGAACTTTCTATAATATTGAAAAAATTGACGCCAACTTTAATAGCGTAGCGTTGGCTAAATGACACTCCTTGCCAATAACGATTAATAGCTACATTACAAAACGATGCAAAGTATTCCAAGAAATAGCTTTAGTTTAACTTTCCGCAATGCTATAGTTTGCATATTTTACTTTCTTATCTACTATTTGTTATCTGAATCAAGAGCTATGGGCAGGAAAACCATGGATATTTCTTAACTAAAAAAAAAAAAAAAAAATCACTTGATAACAGTGCGGTTGAATTCGATATCATTATTAATTAATTAAAGAGATTTCTGCTTGCCATCACTCTGTTAAAAATTTTTCAATCTTTCTTCACATATTCAAGTAGTATTTATAGAACTTTAGTGGAATTTTTCTTAATTTTCTGATTTTCTTAGGATCGACAGGGCGCTTGCTGTTTTGTTAATAATTATACTGTTTCGCTGACATTTTACGCCATGCATTGATGTGAACACTGACGTATACACTGAAGAAATTGCAGACATATAGACAGGCAGGCAACAGACGGAATCGGACATCATTCATGTCATGTTTATTTTAAAAAGTCATCTAACCAGAGGCGATCAGCTTTTGCTGACTGTTTTGTATCGTGATATACTTGTGTGCACATAAAACCTGAAATAATCATGTCATTGACATATCACGTTACGTAGCAAATAGGAACATTAGCAGTTATCATAAACCTAAAACAACCCAAAGGCACAATATATAATGAAT
This sequence comes from Glossina brevipalpis, assembly GCA_000671755.1. NCBI lineage: Eukaryota > Metazoa > Arthropoda > Insecta > Diptera > Glossinidae > Glossina > Glossina brevipalpis. The sequence goes on along the minus strand of KK351011.1, from coordinate 391,214 downwards.
TGTTCACTAGCATAAATAATGCGTGCAAACAATATATTAAATGTTTTTAACGTATTGTTTCATGTATTCATACGTAATGCTATTCACATGAGCAAACACACACACACAAACAAGTTTTAAATGATTAATTATTTCTAAAAAATATTTACACTAATGATGGACATGCCTTTAAAGAAACGCATGTTAATCTGTGAAAATATAGGCCGACTACTTTTAATTGGAGTTTCGCATATGAAATATGAGAATTTATACGAAAATATGTAAAGTTTCTCAATTTGTTTAAAAAATTTTTGTCCATATCTTTCTGTTATTCTTGTATTACGGATGTCTATGAATCTCTTAATCTCAAAAGATTAACAAGTACGTGTATTTATCGTTTCGTATTTACCGATTTCTTTGCTTGCGGGTATCCGTACTGATAAGCTCCATATTTTAGTTTTATAAATCTGGTAGCAGACGTTTAGCCGATAATTACAGATGCATTGCGAAATTTAATACTCTACCTAGGTTTTTTAAATACTAATTAATGTAAAGATTAGTATTCACTATAAAATAAATTATCTGCTTTGGCTATCATGAACCCACTAACGTGTGATCTACGTTCGCAAATCTTTTAGAAGTGTTGCATTCAATGCAAAAATTGTTTTCTAATTATCCTCAAGGCAATTTGGCCGACATCAATTTGAGTAGTGCTTTCGTTGCGATTGACGACAATTTCCTAATTCCAATACCTGTTTTGTTAATATTTCCCTCACTTTCCAAATTAGATAGCTTCTATCGTAAAGTATAAAGTTTAGCATATATTTCTTTTTCTTTCTTGAAGCCTTTTAAAATTGAAAACATTATTGTCTTCATTAGGCAGACGTCTGGGATCTATTCTTTCATTTTACAGTTGAATGATTCATTATGAATTAATTATTTTATCTGAAACCCTTCAACGCACGTGAAAAGTAATGAACATTCTTCCTTCTTTGGTGCTGCTAATAGAGAGCAATCAGCAACTCTTGGTATTCTGTGTGCATAAGAATACAAAATAACATTCTTTACACAGAATTTTATATGTCGAAATTCCAAATGTCGAAAATGCTACCAAGGAACTGAATTTTTTAAAGCGACATAAAAAATACTTCACTGCAGTCGATATCCATTTAATTTATACCACCTACACCAGGGCAAAATTATAGTACAATTCGCATGTTTGTAGGTGCTTGTAGCCCATGCCTGCAGGCTGTCAAACATATGCAGCGATAGGTTCAAACGTTCATGGGCGATGGGATTGTATCCAAAAGTCTCGGTAATCTTTAGCATCAGCATAACATGAACTTTTTCGTGCTTATGTATACATATATGTGTATACTAGGCAAGTGCTTTAGAGAGGAAAGGGATTTGTTCATCAATCAAGTCCGTTAGACAGACTACTCGACATTCACAGCGTTCTCGCCCACTTACCCCAAAGTTAGGTGTCTTTAGAATGCCTATGAATCGCGCGACACACTCGGCACACTACCCGCCTAGGGAACAACCCACCAATAGTTCGCGGACAAAAAAGCGAGATTGAGTTCACTTCCTCGTAAAAGGCCAAGCAACACAGCCCGTAACACGTAGTTCTTAAAAAAAATTATATTAAAAAGTTGTAAATTTCAGACACACGTTTCAACTGTATATATGTGTATATATAGATATGTGATTTAATTTTTGTGCAAAGAGACTTTCAGATGTATCTAATTCGGTTTCCGCTTACACAGTGATCTTTTCCACCCTTAGAGATATTTCTACTTTCAAGTCGAACGTACACCAATACTGCTCCCTTCTTTCATGTCATCCCATCGCTAAGTCTTCCCGCTATTTCCTGGCAGCTTGCATGCCGGTCTTAATCCACCATTTGAAAAATTCCATTGATTTTTTCAATGACTGGCCGACGAGAGCCGGATGTATATTTGACATCAAAATTTCGCGGAACCGAATGGAGCAAAACATTCTTTCGTTTACTCACAGCATTCTTGCCGTACACTTCATAAATTTTTCGCCAATTTTTACCTTTTTTATGGGAAAAAGGCATCACATAGCGTATTTCTTCAAATATTTCACACACTTTTAAATCGATACAACCTTTTACGCGAGCAAAATATTAGAAAACTATCTTCGCAAAGTAAATTGAAATGTCACCTTTTAAGAACATATTCGTTTGGGAAAAGCCGGTGAGTGTTGCCAGATATACAGTCAACAAGACCAACTATTCTTGATCAATATCAAATTTTGAATCAAATATAGTGGATTGAAATTTTTTTCTTTTTAAATTTGGGCTGTTTAACGCGTTCGACGTCTGAAGTTGAAACTTATAACGTGTTCACTCTCTTGGTGATTTCACTTGGTAACAAAATTTAGAAGCATTAAGTGATTGATATTGCCATATAAACATTACAGAGTTTATTTATATATAACATAAATATATAAGGAACAGTGAAAAATTGAGAAAATTTTACAAATCGAGAAAAAATTATCGACCATTTAAGGAAGAAGCTTTTGTTTATGTGTGCCTACACAGCTTATCCACACATTACATGTTCCATGCAGCGTTTTTATGCAATCGTTTTGCTTTCATCCACATTGTTTGCAGCGAGAGTACTTTCATTTTTTCTTTTTTAATGATCAAATAAATGGCTGAATGAATAAATGGATGATGCATACACCATTAGTGGTGGTGGTAGCACAAAAACTGAGAGGCAACCTAATGGATCTCAAAGTAATTTAGCTTAAAAAGCTCTTTTTTTAGTAATTAACTTTGGCCCTTTTCGTGGTTGATTTTAGCCGGAACAGAGGAAATATTCCACGTAACCGAAATAGCTTTTAGAGTAGACGATAAAATGATTTGTTTTCACATCCATGTTCCCTTTTACTCGAAAAAAAAACATTCCGCAAATTGGACCTATAGATCGATCGCTATGTAAACACAGCGGACATTTTTAATTTCGATTTCGAATTTAGACGCCTCTCCAACTGCGTGTTCCTCGCTTAATATCTTGATTTCATAAAATCGGTGGCTGTGTAAGTCGATATGGAAAAGGACAAACTTAAAAAATCTTACCCTTTCTTAACGACCGTATATCTTGTTGTATTTTATTATTTATGGGACTGTAAAAACTATAGAACTAGAACATTCGATGCGAAAATGGTGTGGTCAGTTAAAATTGCACACTTAACAGATTGTGATTGTTGAAGTGTTAGAAAAGCAAGATTTGTCTTAAGGCAATTTTATTTTTCTCGTAATTAACTTTGAATGCTAAGTTTTCACTTTTTTCTATAATTAATTTAATAAAACATGATAGACGTGGGAAAATTGTTGTTTGTGGCTTTTAAAATTAATATCACTTCCTCTGTTTTAGATCTAATTTTTAACTTTTTAAAACAATAGAAAACGTTTTCTTTTTTTTTTTAAATCTTAAGTTTTAATAATAGAAGCTGGATTTTTATTCAATTTAAATGCTATTAAATAATTCACAGAACTAAATGCAACTCTCTTCACTTGTAATTGTTCGTTTCTAAAAATAAAATTCCCATAACTTTTTAACATGCGGTCTGTTGTGCCGTTTGTCTCGCCTGCAGTTATAAAACTTCATTAAACGCAACAATTTTAATTACAGTTTTCAAATGTCAATACGTACAAACTTTCATTCTCACATACCATCAATATAAACATTAACTATAACTCATTGAGTCTTAGTCATCTAGAACGGTTGCTTGTTCGCTGGCTCACATTAAAGCCTTTTTTTTCTTGTTTTTTTTTATTTTTTTTTTTATAACTATATACGCGTTGTGCACGCATCAACTGCAATCAAAGTTATGCCTTAGGCTGTAGATGCATAAAAATGTACCGCAAAACCTTTTATTTCTTGCAAACCTTGTAATTAAAGAAACTTGCAATGAATTGAATTTTATGCAAATTTTCAAAGTAATACTCTCTGTACCCTTTGGTATTGAGACTAATTTGTACACGATTGAAGGACAAGGTTTATAAATATGAACATTCTTTCAAAAAACAAAAATATGATATTAAACTAAAATATTTGAACTGTTTGCTAAAATAAAGTCAACAAATTGGACGTATTGCGAGAAATATTTAATAAATCACGTTATTAAACTGCAGTATCTTTGCATAAAGACAGAACTAAAAAAATTTTGAGGCAAAAATGATTGGAAGTCAACTTAGCAGTTAATTTCTAATTTTGATTATACATAAGAAAATGATGTCAATTAAACGCTAGTAGTGGCTGTTCAACAATTACTTGGCAGTCGTGACTTAAGAAAAAAAATTCCAATACCTTCATAGGTGTATTAGGAATCCATGTAAAAGAAACTTTTATTATACTGCCAATGGAAGTCTTTAAGTAATCTGTATATATATTCTAACTACAATTTCTTATTTTTAGATTTTGTATAAAAAATTAATCGTCTTTGCTGGCTGCCTAGACAATAAATATGTTGATCTTATCTTTAGCAAATCTTCTTCTCAAAGTTATTTTCAAGTATTGTGGGCGCTATGTTATTCCTCTGCGGTTTTTTGGTACATTTTTGAGCTTCTTTAGCTTGTACTCTACTCTTTCCAAATGATATTAAACTGTCACTTGGTTGGTGTTTACTGCTTCCGCTATATCTTGACATTTTGCGTGCCGACCATCAGTTGGAAAATTGCATTGACCTTTTCAATGACTGGCCGAGCAGAGCGAGATGCAATTTTGACATCAAAATTTCAGGAACAGTACTGAAATGTCATCTTTTAGGCACAAATTCATTTGAGAGAATTGGGTGGATATTGTCGGATACATAGGTATCAACACCAACTAGTGGCAAAATTTATATAAATTTTATATGACCCAATATTTTAAGACTTAAAAATGAGTCCCACTTTTGATTTAAAATTAAAGCGAAGCGAAGCGAACAGACTTGTTTTCGATTATCAAAAACTAAAATGAAGTCCACATTAAATATTTTTATTGTTTAAAAGGTAGTTTCCTGCTATATATGATTGGTTTTCCTGATTTTCGTCTAAGTAAACAAATATGTCTAAAGTAATTATATCGAATTACATTAATTCTGTTCTTTTAATATTAAGAGCGAAAAAGAATCTTCGCCTGGGTACCATCTCAAATTACCACATCAGGTGTATAAAAAAATTTTGTAGGCGTGAGCATATCATTTGATTTTTTCTCATATGATCTTGGTAAACGTATGTTAAAAATCATAGGTTAATATCCGCAAGGATTTCCTCTTATCAAATTTAACTTGTAGACATCAGAATTGATCTAAATAGATTCCGAATGCTTTGCTGATCAAGAGTAAATTTATGGCAATTCTAATACTTTTTGGTTAGGATGATATTTAGTATAAACCAAATCGTCAAATTGTGCTAATAAATCCGGAATATAAACGCCTCAGAGAGTCGGGAATGCTGCATAAGATTCCACAAATTTAACAAGTGGACTGAAAAGATCGTAGGCTGACACATATATGGCGCTACTAGTGCTAAATCCATATAATTTTTAATTAGCCCTAACCTTCACTTTAAAAAAGAACGCCTTGAGTTAATTTTTGTTATCATATAAAATCTGACTATGGAACTGTTATAATCCTTACGGCTATAAAAATAGTAATCTTGATGATATATAATTGATTTGTTGATTAGGATATTTTAAAGAATAAAAAATATTTAATTTCCCCTATTCTTTGGTTAATCATTACATCCAACATCCAACATCCAAACACAATAACAAACAAAGCGATCAGTAACAATACGTTTCTTGAAGTTGTTTCACCCAAAGTCTATTCCATCTATAAAATGCCAATCATTTCATTCGAAAATCTTCTTCTTCTGTAAGCTTTAACGATGTGATAGCTAAACAAGAAAATTTCTCGCGATTTCTAGCCAATTTATTGATGAGCCTCTGCTATTATCAACTGTTATATAATAAATGCCAACATACAGTTTTTTAGTTCTGAAACGTAAGTGGATTTGCAACTTATACCCAAATGCACTTAAAGTTTTAAACTTGTTTGATTTCCATTAAAGTTATATAGTTTATTACATTTTCTTCATTTTCTGATATTAAGGTGACAAGTATTCCTTAGTTTCTTTCCATGGTGTGCATATGCAAAGATATATAGACAAAGTACGCTAGTTTATCGCTATCCACAAAGATCAATTTACTTTATGACATAAGGTGACAAATAGAAGTATCGTTTCGCACTTGCTAATCCCTGTGTATTAACTGCACCCATAAGCATATTTTAATGACGGAAATTCGTAGACTAACATGTATTTGTCTTCCTTAAGTTAGAGAAATCGATAAATATGATGAGCCGTCAGAAAAAAACTGCTATCGCTATGAATTTATTATTAAGTCCGTTTTAGTTGTAAAAGTCTTTAGTAAGTTTTATAGAAAAACGTAGAATATAAATGCATTTTCTCTTGAAAAATGAAGAAAATTGGGACAAACTACAGCAGTTATGTTCTACTACACGTAGGAAAACAATTTATCAGCAGGAATTAGACGAATTTGAACTAACGTTTTTTGAGTTTATGAAAGACACTACGGGCACTCAGGAGTTATATTGTTTAATAAAATATATCTAAAAACCTTTCGAAGAAGGGCAGTCGTCGAATGTAGGGCGGGAACATGTTTCACAGAAGACAGCAGTGAAGTGTTGGCTACGAAGATACTGATCTATCTTGTAATCTTCTAAGAGTTTCAAGACAAGGGATTTTCTTGCAAGAGCGTTATGTGCAGTACCTTTACAAATATTTTGCCATAAAAATAATCAGTAATGAACGCGTCGATAATATTTGTCAGCTTCTCTCCTCGGCACTTCTTCAAGAACACGAAGTTCGTATGCCAGATAAGTGCTCTGAAAGAGAGTCGATAACACAAAATCTTAACTATTATTGAGGAAGACATAGCCCGAAAAAAATTCCTTATACGACTTATGAGACTATGAAATTATTAAAGAAAAAATCATCCATAACCCATAACACATCTTGTATAGCATCTTCTCCTAATTAAATGGCTCGTTAAATTCTTCAAATTCAAGTCTTGGAATTTAAATAATTTACTGAGTTACTCGTTCCTATCATGCGTAAGTATGAAAGAGGGATTTCAGAAACTACCGGTGCGTAGAGGACATACATGTCTGAAGCATTTTTTTTTTTATAAGACATAGTCAACAATAGTGAGTCGTAATATCAAGCAATACCAAAACGCAAAAATCTTCTTTCTTACAAAAAAGATGCCCAGTTTTGTGCGAAATAAAGAGCTTCAGCCGGCAGGATTTTTCTTCTCGAATGATACAAGCGGAATCGTTACGGAACATGAAAAATGGATTCATTTTCAGAAACCCTGGTGCGAATATTCGTAGGTAGCTCAGATGTGCTATCTATATCGACCTTAAGACCGATTCGCTTTAGCAGGAGGAAGATTCACTATGTTTGGTGTAACCAGAATGGAGTCGTTATGAGTTCTTCATACCCGCTGGAACAATTAATGCCAAACGCTACTAAGAGCAAGGTTTGAACTCTTCGCTATTCAAAAAACGTCAAAAATATAAATTAAGTAATTTTTTACATGACATTAGTTCTTTCATTCATATCAGAAAACTAATTCGCGGCACGGTGGAAGCACTTAATTCGTAAATGTTAGCCTATGTGGACGAATTGACAACAAAAATTTATATATTTATAGGAGCAGCCCGTTTATCGCCCGCATTGATCGCTTCTTGTAAACTTCATTTCGCCATTAGTGACGCTTATTAATCAAAATTTCGAAATATATGACCTTTTGATGTCTAGAGTTATCCATTACGTGGTCCGAATTTGGCAATCTTTTCTTAACAACATATGTAAAACAGAACTGTCATCTAGGGCATCTTATGTTTAATGTAATGTTCGTCATTTTACAATATGAACTGTTTAATAAGAGCTGAAGTTGCTAAACTACTCAAAACTTACCATAAATATGTTGATTCTGCAGAAGATACATTTCGTGCGTTACGAACAGATTATGGTCGACATAACCGTTCACCTGAGCGTACTGTAGGTAAAACTGTGAAGAAGTTTTAAGGGAATGAGTTTGTCAATGGTTTCACAATGCCTACACATTAATGAAACGCATGCTCAATCGAAAATATTTGCGTTGTTCGTGAGAGTGTCGACGAACATCCAAATTTAACTATTACATACATTACGCATAGCATTTGGATATATCTCACAAGAAATTATGACGTATTTTGCATTTGGATGTGCATTTCTATCCTTAGAAAAGTCATCGAATACAGGAAATGAAGCCGGCCGATAATGTAATGTGTAGAAGTTACGCTGAATGTGTGCTGGAACAATAACGTTTGTATGATGTTTTTTCACATCGAATTTTCTTCAATGATGAGGCTCATTTTTCATTTGGTGAATATGTCAAGAAGGAAAATTGCGCATTTGTGGCAATGACAACCTACGAGTTACCGTCGAAAAACCGTTACATTCACAAATAGTCACTGTATGATGTGACATTTATTTTGGAGTTGTGATATGCACGTGCTTTTTTAAAAACGAGACAAGGATGCGACACAAACCATCAGTTCTGATCGTTACAGTCACATGAGTGTCAATTTTTATTTTAACGTCAAATTGAAGATATGTATGTTGAAAATATGTGGTTTCACTTGGATGGTGCCCAAGACACATCCCACTCTTTTTTGGCATTATTTTGCGAAAAATTTCCCGAACGGTAAATTTCGCGTTTCTTTCATATGAACTGTCCACCAAGGTCTCACTGTTGAACGTTTTTTTGTGAGATTATGCAAAGGACCGCGTTTATCCGTACAATCCTCAAATTTTTGACGCCTGGATAACGAACATCCGTCAAGTTTTGGCCGCCACGTGCAGACAAGTTTTCAAAAATTACCTCAGATGGATGCACTCCTTTAAGACATACCGTGGAAAACGTTTGAATAATGTTGTATTCCATATAATAGTGGCGATCTCCTGACATGGCAAGGAAACCAAAACATTTGAACCAGTACTCATCAATCAGTCAAAAGCGTATTTTATTTACTCTTACTTTCAGAATATATCAATTTTTCAGTTGATGTTTTCGTGTTGGTTAATTTCACATAATGAGTTGTGCGCAGGCTACTGGTTACCCTTTCCTGTATTATATCAAGACTTTTTCGAACCACTAAAGCGTAGTTTTAGTAGTTCTTGAAATATCACGATTTTAATAAATAACTGAACAATATTGAATATACTTAAATGGCCATATATGTGGTACCTATTATGGTTAAGTGTATTGTTTGTAATGCAAAAAACGAGTGATATAATGAATTAAAAAATGCCATAAAAAGGTACATTTCATTAGAACAAGTTGATAGAGAAGTTATTTTTGGTTGTTTTAATAGTTTAAGGATTTAAGGAAAAGTTTTTTCATTTCTTTTTCGTACATAAACTCGTTTTTTATCACTTTAACAAAGCGATTAATAAATAAAGTACCACATAACGTAACACTTAATAATGATTCACATGCTTTACGACTACTTTAACATGTCTGCTAGTTTTAAAATAACGTGCAAATATGTCATATAACCAAATATGAATTTTTATGAATGCCTGTCTTATCACACATCAACTACTTTGTTAGTGAATGAAAAATTCAAAAAAATAAAAAAGTATTCAAAGACTTCACTGTTAAGTTTATTCAAATCAACCTAGAGAGATATACAAACCAGTTCACATTTTCTTTCCCTAACGAAAAATTATTACTTTTCGGCAACCTATTGGAGTTTTCTGTATTGACGTTCAAAAGCTCATAATTTTATTTGTCGTTGCATTTGTTCTCTGTCCAGATGGATAAAAATCAAATAAGAAAGTGTTAGTCGACGAACAATAAGTATTGGATAACCCCTCAAGATAATTACGAAGTGTTTATTAATTAAATAATCCAAAGCTGAGTAGTTTCCATTGTTTGATTGTATAATTTGTTGCCAAAATTTTATTTAGAAATCTGTAAAGGCGAGAAAATCATTATCTCTTAAGCAAGAAATTTAACATTTCTTAAGTAGATAAAGAAAATATGTGAGCAGCTGATGGAAAAATATGAATCCAAAAGGTAAGTATGTGTATGTACTTTTATATATGTTGCAAACATGGGGAAACAAATTCTAAATGAGGGTTCACTGATTTCTTTGCATTTCTTCTTTCTTCTTCTTTATTCTAACTTACTTAAAGACCATGATGTAATTTCGTAGTTTCATGGAAATTTCTTCAAGTTTATAATTGATCGGTTCATTTCTAATGGTTTCTAATCGAATAAACGATTAATATAGAATTCGTTTGGCGGTCACTTGTATGTAATAAAGAATGAAAAAACAAAACGAGAACCGTTTAGTAAAAGCGTGAATAATTTATAGTTCTTTTATATTAGTATAGGATGTGTCAGATGAAATATAAATATTTTTGAAGTACGACTTACGTCAGTTAGCAACATATATATATTAGTAGCAAGCAATAATGTTAAAAACCTCCAATCGTAAGCGTAAATAGTAATAATCATAAAAGAAATGTCGAATAGACTGTTATTAGGACATTAAACAAAACGATAGCAACTTTAGTGCTTTCGAAGAAAGAGGACAAAACTGAACTCTTTTGAATAAAATTATATATTTTATGTTTGCCGGGAAAACTTGAAATAAAGACGATAGCAGTTTGCAGCGACAAGTAAAGAAAATCGTAACTTCGAAATGACTAAAATTAAAAAAAAAAACATTTTTTTATTTTGTATGAATCAAAAGTATTTGACATGATGTATTTTTAGCGATTCTATCACCTTTAAAACAATAGGAATTTTATGATAACAAAGACACGAATTTGTGTTTATTATGTTATAATAAATTTGCAAGAAATAGGAAAATTAGCAGAAAATTTCCTGTTAATTGAATGACATAATGAAATCGCCTTAAAAATGAATATTTTTGAAAAAAAATTTTTGCAATAAATCACCTAAAGCATAATGTGTGACGAATACCCGACTTCATTGAAAAACATAAAATCAAATATTGCTTGCTTTGCCAATGATATTATCGAAGCAAATTTAATATTTGAAGAATTTTCGGCAGATGGTAACCATTTTGAAATCCAAACCTACAGACGAGAGGGTAGACAAAGCAGTTACTTGCAGTTATTTCACTTATTTGCTCTAAACTTGTTTCCCATCAGAACACAACCTGTGAGTCACTGATTTTTGAATCGGTTTCGAATTTCGCAAACCGGCAATGAAAAAGGGTTTTTAAAAACAATGAAATTTGACAACGTTTATGGAATGTGGATGCTTGTGTTCATATCGAGACGATCCAGGCATATGGTTATCCCAAAAAAGCTAATAGAAATAAATCGGTCACTGGAAGTAGTGAATTATGCAGCTGCACTTTCAGAAAAGTATGACGGGCTATAGTAGGGCAATGGGTAAACGTTTTAGAAGTACAATCGATATACATAATATCACAATTTGGTGAATTAGACACATAATCCGTTCCACCTTTACGAAGATGAAGGGTTTGATTCTGACCCACTTGGCAGATATGCAACAAAAATCGATTCTCAGTTTTATCTCTTTTAACCAAGTATTAAAGTAAAATTGCACTGGCTTTTTTCTCGTTGGAATCATCGTTGCGATATTTTCGGATAAAATTTTTAAAGTTGATTACCAAGAATTATATATGTTTTTGCTTTATCGTTTATCGTTTTGGTTCATGTAAAGTGTAAAATGCGCTCTTTTGCATTTGATAGATGCAGCACTTTCGTCCATAAAGAGAAAAGAGAACGGGACGAGGAATTTAAATACAGAAGGGCAATTCGATTTATTTAGAATTGCAAGGTATTAGGAAAAAAATGAAAAATTTATTATAATAAAAAACATATTAAGATTATTATTATTATTAGAAAGAACTTAAGCATTAGAGCAGCATAGTTTATAACATATAAAAAATATATTTATATCACATCGCTATCACATCGCACAATTCTAGACATGATTTTCTCGAAAAAGCTTTTTTCAAACGATTTTCATTTTCTTCGTTCTGATTTCTGAGGATATTTTTCGAACAGTAGTGTCTAGACGAGGTACAGATAGGTACGATAAGTTGATTTAAAAAGTTTTTAAAGGAGCCACTTTTTTGTTCGAAAATTGAACTTTTCCTCCAAATGCTTGCCAATCACACAAGAACCAACCTATTTTCTAGATATAGGCGTGAGGGTTAAATCATTTTTTTTTTTAAATCGAATTTGGATAAGCTAAAATTGCAAGCGCCAGAGTTTGCATCACGAGAATGTCTTCGGTTTTGCAATTTTTGATACATTTTTAAAATAATTCCTTCCTTTTAATATTCAAATGTGCGCTTAAAAAACTAAAATATTATAAAATATTATTATTCTTTTAGATCCAAAAGAAATTGTCAAGAAATCCCTTCTTTGTTTTGACTGTTACGATGATTGCTTCTTAAGTATTATTTGATTATTAATAAAATAATGGCTTAGTATATAGAATGAAAATATGAAGGATTGCAATGTGTCTAAAATTCGAACTTATTTTCTTAAGACTTTAAAATATATTGAACACTTTCTATTATTACATAAAACATATTGAACATTTTCTATTATGAGCAGTTACCGATTTATATTTTTGCAAAATATATATTTATGAATTTTGTACAATTTTTAGACAGCTAGGGAGAATATCAAAGAAAAAACATTCAACGAATTGAAATTGATTTCTTTTTTCAATTTCTTTTTTGGTTTTGATCTAATCGTTCGTATCAAATCAGTTTCCAGAAAAGTCTTATTCAAAATTGAATAACTTAGAATTTCTTGTTTATAATTTCGCGCGTCAAAATTATTGAAGAAATTATTTTCATGTTTCATTAATGTTTAACGTAATCTTCGCGCTATAGGCATGTAAACCATAGTTTATGAAATACAATAATTTTTGAGGTAATTGAATTGGAGTTAACTTTGATTTTTGTGTTGTCATTTTGTTGAAAAAAAATTTATATGTAAATGAAAGTGATTTGATTACTTAGACATTTTTTCAAAAATTTTTTTCTATTTAGTTTTTAAAAAGCAATCATTAATATACGTCTGACAAATGCCAAATAATACAATTCCTAAAGTGCGTCAAAGACTAAGAGCTGCGGGCAGGGATAGATCAGGCATCGGCGCCACGTCGACAAGTTCATCATCAACAGCAACCGCCGGCGGCGGTGATGATTGCAACAGTAACGATTTATTATCGCTGTTTGAATGCCCAGTTTGCTTTGATTACGTGCTGCCACCAATTTTGCAGTGTCCTAGTGGACATTTTGTTTGCGTTTCATGCCGTTCGAAGCTTAATTCTTGCCCTATATGCCGTGGACCGCTTGCCAATATAAGAAATCTCGCTATGGAGAAAGTTGCCTTGAACATAAGGTTTCCGTGTAAATACTCGAATTGCGGTTGCACCAAAGTTATGATTGTTGCCGACAAACCGACACACGAAAAGACTTGTGAGTACCGTCCATATCCTTGCCCATGCCCAGGATCCGCATGTAAATGGCAAGGTAGCCTTGATCTTGTTATGCAACATCTAATGATGTCACACCAGTCTATCACTACACTTCACGGCGAAGATATTATTTTCTTGGCTACCGATATCAATTTACCCGGTGCCGTAGATTGGATTATGATGCAATCATGCTTTGAACAACAATTTATGCTGGTGCTTGACAAAAGAGAGAAGTTCGATGGCCATCAGCAATTTTTTGCCGTTGTTCAATTCATCGGTACCCAAAAAGAATCGGAAAATTTTACCTACCGATTAGAACTGAACGGCAATACACGACGTTTAACATGGGAGGCCACGCCTCATTCAATACATGATGGTTTTAAATCGGCTATCGAGAATTGCGACTGCTTGGTGTTTGATACATCAATCGCAGATCTATTTGCAGAAAGAGGAAATTTGGCAATTAACGTCACCATTTCATTGAAGGAAAAATCGTAAATCGAAGCTGACTAAAACTTTACATTCTCCATGTCGTTCAATCCTTCTTGTAACTAAATTTTAGTGGTTTCATATTTGCTTACACTTATACCATCATCATTTTTACATATTTTCATCATCCAATCTGTACAAAATCAAAATCAATTTAAATTCAGTTTGTTGTTCAACACGGATTAACTACTTTGAACTTTAAACTTTAAAATAAAAATATAAACCAGAAATAACAACAAATACGCACGCGCAATACGCATTTCAACATCTATCATATTGCTTTAAAAAAATATGGCATTAAAGTATAATTTTCTTTCTTATTGAAGCGATCGTAGCTGCCAATCCCATGAAAAGTCGCGGGTACAATAAGTCTGAATTAGGCAAAGGTGATCTGAAAATTCTTCAAGCGACAAAAAATGTTCACAAAAACGTACAAATAGAACATAGTTATCTCCTATTTGAACACATTTTTTTTTAAGTTTTGTTCGGCTCGTACGTCTGTCTGTCTTCCTGGTGTGTGCCCATTTTTTTGAATGCAATTTACAGATCTCAATTTTTGAGATATTTTGACAAAATGTGAAAAAAATCGGCAGGAACTATTATTTTGGAATTTTGATTGGATGAGATATATGAGGGTTCTCTTGAAAACCTTGATGCTTTGATGTAGCAAAAAGATACGATCTTTAATAATTCATGGTGAAAATTGGTCCGCAATAATATTTCGACATGTTAGCTGCACCAAGTTTGGAACATATAGATCTACTTTTTGGATCCAACCACAGCCACTCAATCAACCAACCACAAAAAAAGTTATTAAGTCTTTACAAGGCAACAACTTTTAGTATTTTATGGCAAAAAATAAGAACATCTTTGATAGAAGAAATAAATTTGGTTAGCTTAGATCACATCAGTTTATCTTTCACTTCCCTATAAGGGCTCTCTTAGAAACGTGCCTTTACATGGGTACAAGGTATAATTTGTAGGCTTTGTTCACAAAAGTGAATGAAGAATTATGTTTAGTAAAGTTGTGTAAGCTATCTAACGGTCGGCCTTATAACTTGTTTTTTTTTTAAAGATAAAATTAGTCTTTCGCTAATCGTTTTTATCATCAAGTAACCAGTATTGTTTTCCACGTTTGATAGGAGATAAGTCCCAATTTGTTGTAATAGATTATATCTCCGCTTTTCTTTTTTGAAGTCTCTGCTAATTACTGGATAAATTATATGGATTTTAGGAGGTGCATTGAAAAATGTTGTACATTTTAATAGCATATGCGGAAATAATAAAAAATTACTTAATTTGCTTTGGTCGCAATTTAGTGAGAGATTAATTATTTAACGCTGTTAAAATTAATCAAGCAATTAATCAATATATTTAAGGTGAAAAAGTGAGTAAAAGAGCACATAAATGGAAAGTGAAACAAATCACATTCAATTTAAGTACAATCTTTCTATACTCGCCCCCGTTACCTCATTATTTATTTATTTACATAATAAGGTAAAGTAAACAATATATAATATATGTCGAAAGCTATAATTCACAAACGCAACATGAATTTGATACATTGCACGCAAGATTTTAACATTTAATTATGCAATGTAATGCTTATGAGCTTATTAACGGACAAACGAAAATCTAATCCGAAACGGATTGAACAACTCATATTTAGTTCGACATTGTGGTAGCTGCAGAAGCACATAATGAGTGCCGATATGTTCTAATAAAGCCGCCGAATTAACAATTCCTTTGAATACCTTGAAAACCAACAACCAACGAAAGTTGGACGCCCTTTTTCAATGGTTAGCATCGCAACCTAAACCACACAAAGTGAACAACCAGAGGTCTCCAAGAGAAATCAACTAAGTATCTGTAACTAGAAAGCCAAGCTATTGACGAGTATTCAAGAGTTTATCTTATTGAAGATATACACAAGCACTTGGTGCGGGTCATTAACATCTTTAATCCATTTTTTTATAAACCTTAGAAAAAAGGGATCTAACTTTATTAACTGAAAGTTCTATATGAGTATCAAACTTGAGTTTTGAGTCGAAAACAACTACTAAGTCCTTATGATTGCGAACGTTTTGCAGGATGTGATTAACGATACGACAATAAGAAGATAACGTATGACATCATCCAAAAAACATCCTGTTATATTTCTTTAAATTCAGCACCGTACCATTGATTACGCATCAAGTGCACAGATTCATAAGATCAGAATGAAGGAATTTAATACACTCAGGAAAGTCATTTATATAAAATAAAATAAAAGCGGGCTAAGGTGACTGCCGTGAGGAACACCAGAAAAGAATAGCAAGAGTCCAACAACACCTGTGGTGTGTGCGACCAGAGACATAGCTACTAAACCACGCAACGTTACTGTTCGGAAAACCAAGGCAATGTAATTTATAGTCTAATAACCGATGATCCCACTACGTCGAAGGCTTTGCAAATATCCTTGAAAATAATATCAGTTCGTTTATGCGCGGAAAATGCTTTGTGAATTGAACTGCAAAACTCCAAAATATTCATAGAATTTGATCTACATTTTGGAAATCATGCTGACAATCCGATATAATTGACTTTATAACAGGGATAAGTCTTTTTGTTATCAATGATTCAAATAGTTTGGGCAGAACACTACATTTGACAATTCCCATATAATTCTTAATAAAATTTCAAAGTCCACTTTCATAAACACGTAAAATAATACTATTCTTTTAAACCGATGGAAAATTACCTTTTTTTAAACAAATATTAAAAATATCGGTAAGGGAAGAACGTAGTAAATCAGCACAATGTTGAAGAATAGCAGACGGAACACCATGTTAACATATAAGATAACAAACAACAATATAATCCGTCCTTTCGTATTTCTTCAGAATTTTCTATGCACTAGATGTCCGTCGTTCGAACGTCGCTTATAGACTACTATCGGAAAAGTACACTTTCCTACTTAAGCGGAGCACTTATTGTCATGTTTCTAAAGTCAATGACGAGACAAATCAATGAAAGATAACAGTTACAATTGTCAAAGCGGCTACTTATAAACATATACAAATAAGACTTAACATATATCATCTACTGCGTACTTGCAGACACAATTACTTCTTGATATCGTTCGCGATTTCCGTACAAGTATTCATTGTATCTCGTTTGCTTTTGCGAACAATGGCATTCGTAATAGAAATAGTAGCTTTCTTTACGTGTTTTACTTTTATTTAAGTAGATATCATCGTCTAATTCTCTCATTCCTTGGCCGATTATTTTTCTTACATTCTGAATGCGAAAACATCTTAAATTAATACTTATATATACGCAGGCGAATATTTTTTATGTGATAACCAAGTAACAAAATTTAATTATGTTTTGCTATCTTTAGCAAAATTATTTACAATTCATTGCTAAGCGAATAATCAAGATTTTCATTCATGTGTTACAAAGCCGGCACAGCTGGAGATAGAAGTAAAGCAATGATATCAAAGTCGTTATTTAAGCCAACAAAATGCATGAGGGAATAAGTCAAATTCATCCATATGATGAACATGTTATACGAAAGTATATAATCTTCTTACGCTACGATTGTTTACATCATTTGGTTGCATTTCATAATATGCAATACCCGCTGTGTTTAACTTAAATGATAATGAACGACTTTTCAAACAACCACGCTTTTGCAAGAATCTTGAGATATATCGCAACTCATAATAATATTGTTATCGTTTCGCCGCTAACAAATTTGTTTTGAATTTTTATGATTTTTGTGATGAAATCTTAACGGCTTTGCATTTGTCAACATAGGCCCATCGAAGCATTAATCGATTCATATCCGCGTTGTAAAATTATTTTCGACTGAAAATGTCACTTTACAAGCCAAATTTTCATAAATTGCAGAAAAGTTTAATTTTGCTGTTTAATTCGAAAGATAATACTGGTAAATTGTGATTATATGTGCTATAGTTTGTTCCCATTAAAAGACACCATCATTGGAGAATCCTGTCAACAACGATTTAGCAAAACTTGCCCAGGAAACCTTCCTTAGCAGTACTAACTTGGAATTTTTTAACCTCACCGCTGTTATTGGCACACAAAACGCTCTTTCTGATGAACATTCATCACAATCGATTACTCATGGTCGGGTCCAACGGGGCTTTCATACTTATGACGACACTCAAAAAGTATGTTTCTTCTTGTACAGTCTTATAACAGCAGTTGTCTTTTCCTTATGGAATTCATACTTTATCTAAAAGTGGGAGAAAGTAATAGCCATCAATAGTAGTATCTTGATTAATTTGCTCAATTCATCTTGTTCTGAAATGAACGTACTTTTGATCTTAAAAGATGAATCGAACTCATTTGCACTCCCAATAAATAAAATGTACACAAGTATCTTGATAGGGTTACATACAGCAAATGATTACACGTTACGATTTTCTAGATAATAATTTTTGAAAAATTTAAAATAGTGACATTAGTATAGAAAAAAGCCTTTTCATAATTAATACAAATAGCAGGTAAATTAAACCATTAATTAAGTAACATAAATAAATATTATTTGAAACTTCCGCAACTCCACAGGCTACCTGCTTTTCTGCTTCGCAACTGCTTGTGTCCTTTCCATTTGTTTTCGTTGAAACGAATGAAAGTTTTCAACAAATTATGGTGGTTCTCGTGTATATATCCTCTATAGATAAATTTTTATTCATGTATAATATATTTGTATGCTATTACAAGATTGAGTGAAGATCTTTCTATATGATATGATATACGAAGACCTGGTATTTAGACAAATGAAAGCTCATACGTTATGTACATAATATATTATTCAAATCAATTTGGCAGCAACTCACATATTTCGCGATTTTTTGTATATTTATTTTAAGATCTAAGGAAATATTCTAAAGAAGTCCACTTATTAAATCCTTTAATGCACTACTCACAGTACCTTCTTGCTCTACCTGTAAACCTTTCTAATCATAACCTGTCCATATAGACAATATTTGCCGAATGACTGGTTAAAAATGAAACGGAATTTTAAAATCAAATCTGTTCTTCGGGAAAAGATTTCTAGCTAACAATCGTAATTATGACATGCAGACAGATTTACACAATCTATACAAAACGATAATAAGTTAATTTTACGAAAAACTGAAGTGATGAGCAGAGGCCTATTGTCCTCGTATGGAAAATTATGCGACAATAGAAATGTGAGATGTTTAAATTTATAGAAAGAAACTATAAAGACTTAGAAAATTCATTAAAATAATTTAAGAAACAAAAATTAAAATTCGTTTGTAACGCGAATAACTAGATCCAGTAAATGAGGGGCTTTCAACCTTCTAATCATTGCATTGAATTCATTCAGTAAAGATCTTGCCAAAGAATTGTCGTGATTGCTTAGTCGGTCAAGATATTTCGAAAAATGGCTTTGAATTAGATTTTTCATAAATGGACCATCCAGACATTAGAAAGACCTAAGATACATATTTGGTCGAAGACGAAATATATTTATTTTAAAATATTGAATGATATATTATGTCTCCGCGTTTTTTTTGCCGCTAAATGATACTGATGCCTATATATTTCGCAACACTCACTTGATTGCCACAAGATTATATTTAGTTAAAAGGTGACGTTTCTGTTGACATTTTTTGTGAAGATAGTTTTTTAATTCTTGGCCCCTGTAAAAAGTTGTACTGATTTGAAAATCAGTGAAATATTTGAAGAAATACGGTAAGTGAAGCTTTTGTACTATAAAAGAGTAAAAAAAATTCTGAAGTGTACGCTAAGAAGGCTGTGGAGTGAACGAAGGACCCAGGAAAATTTTGGTGCCAAATACGTGTCTCGCTCCTTTCGGCCGCTTACTGAAAAAGTCGATGAATCTTTGCAACTGATAGAGTAAGACCGGCACGCAAGATAGCGGCATCAATCATATGACATTTTAGAATCTTTTGAAAAGTGCAGGATTCGAAAAGAAAGTCAAAAATATACCAAAAAACCACTGAGTAATACAACATATCAACCAATAAGATGCATAAGCCTAACGGCGGACCAAGAAAATAATTAATCGAAATAAAAGCAGATTTTAAGCATTTCATGCATAACGGAGTCATATGTTAAGGTAAATGTTAAAAATATTCCTGACAAAGGCTTTCAAAAATATCCATCTAAGTGCTTTTTTAAAATATAAGAATATTTATTTTCCGATATTACTTAAAAATTTAAAATAATTATAGATCTATATATGATGAAGATACTTAACACACACAAGCAGTAGTTGTTTAAATTCACTAAATTTGCATTCGTGTATATAAGATAAGCTAGATAAGCATGCATGTAAAGCACATTTGTGTTTGTTTGTGGCATAATAGAATTCTATTTAATTTAATATTTCTGAAAAAAACTGAAATATTATACTCGATTGAAAAAAAAAACACAATAGAGATAACAAAGGCGATAGCTACAGGAGATTTAATATTTGCTCTCAACAGGATTTGAGGTATATACCGCACATGAACAACATGTTTTTTGTTTCTACTATTGAGTTGGGATTTACTTCCTACATAAATTGAAATTTCATCGCATATAACAATAAAGTGTTTTAGAAAAACTAACAATAGTTCGTTTTGATAGGACGCTCTACTCTATAAGTTTTAGTTCATTCACAAATACTATTAATACATTCATACTTGTGCACCTGAAAAGATAGATATGTATGTAAACATTAACCAAACTTTTCCATTTTATCGGCGAAGAGATGTTTGTATCAGATTTACTAAACGGTCTTGCTTTTCAATAATAAATTTAAAAGTTTTATCAATATAAAGTTAAAATTTCAGCAAAATCATATAAAATTTTTAAGAATCATTTCTTTCGAAATTTATGTGAATATAACGAAACCATGAAATTTGAAGTATCTCGGTTTGTCCATGAAGATTCAATGAACTATATTATGTATACTGTTACCACAATCACATTTCAAATAAAACAAATTCTCATGGAAATTGCCCAGTGGTGGTAGAAACAAATAATTATTTTATATGCTTTACCTTCTAAAATAAAAGCGTCTTAAGAAGGTGGCAGTTAACGAAGAAATTAAGAAAACTTCTGGGACAATCCAAGGAGCTAGAGGATTAAAAAAAAGTCGGAAGTAACTGATATTCATGCCTTGTTTCAAAAGGTTTCTAAGCAAAGGTTAAGCTCAAGCCGGTAAAGTTAAATTATGGCCTTTGACGAAAGAAATCCATCAAGTATGTGTGAGTTCAATAGAAATGCTAAACCTTTAATATCTGTAAATAGTTTCTTTTAAATTCTGTAAATAATTTTCTATAAACAGTTTCTCTAATTTTGTAAATAAAGTTATACGCTATACTCAGTGCAGTACGAACCTAATCTAAGGCTTGGTAAAAAAAGAAACGGATAAAACGCAAATGCGGATTCTACATAACAATACCTTATCAGTCCGAAATATCGAGCGGATTTTTCTGGTCTAGGAAAATTTTTGAAATAGAAAGTTGAACACAATAAGACGCTAATGCATATTTGCTTCGTGGTTACATATCGAATTGAAATTGGGCCAGATTTGTCTTCCTTGATGACTACAAATCGAATCGAAATTGGTTTATGTTGGTCTCCAATATATTTGCTTGATGATTACAGATCGAATTGAAAGTGGGCCAGATTGGTGCCCAACCATGTCCACAAAACCAAAAAAAAAAAAACAAAGACGAGATATTTACTTCAAAAAGTCCCCAGACAAGGTAAGAATCAATTGAACTTTTAATGTTAGGTTTTTCCACATCGCCTTCAAGTTTTTCATAAACTCACTTCGAGTTGATACAGTTATCGCCTTCCAACTGGTGATAAAAAACACTTTGCACTTTTTATATGAAGTTTTATTTCTTTATTTACAAACCCATATCCTTTTTAAGGGACATAGGCTTCAAACATAGATAAACGTTGAGTGTAATCACAAGAGAAAAAAATGTTTAAATTAATATTGGTATCTATGTATAGTTTTCAGGCCCAACGGAAACAAAACCCGGAAAGACTTAGTCTTACTGATTAATTTACTGATCGCACGTTATAATATGCAAGCTCCAAAACCATTAGTAGGACATTGAAGAGGAGAGAGATATTGTTGACATAACACAACACGTATACGATATCATATATGAATACGCAATATAGCAAGTACGTTATACGTTGTAATGAATCTTGTCTTTTGTATTTTATTATAAAGCCTTAATAAGGGTGTCACGAGAAGTCGATGCGGTTATCTAACAAAATCGAATCGTATGTGATGGTCGGAAGAGTCATATTAAATTTGTTAGTTTTTGTTAATTTTTTTCGCTACTAAATTAATATTAAATAATGAACCTAAACTGCGATTAACTAACGTGATTAATTAACATTTGTCACATTAAAAAGAAGGCTTCAGAGATATGGTAACGTCCGCTTGTTCTTCATCAAATCCGCAATTCGTCTAGGCGAGTCCGTCCGCCCTTCTTCTGTCCATTTGTCTGTTTGTATATCTTTGTAATGTCCACAGTAAAAAATTTCCTGGTCGCAAAAACAGTAAATATATTGCTCGAAGGCCGGTACTGGAAATGGGCTAAATCGATCAAAGGACACGACTACAATAAAACATGAACTGGAAGCACGCCTGCTCTCTGGGCTTACTCTTCACAAATTGCCACGAATACACAATAGAAATTTCCACGGTATTCCATAAAAATGGAAACCATCTGCCACGCCCACTTAATATTATAGATTATCGAAATTTCGTTTTTTTTTTCATTTTTTTTCTGAAATGACGGTGGTAAGTATGAAAGATTCGATCATAGATGGATATAATTTTCTTACTTGTTATAATTTGAAATCATTGTAGCAAGCCCATGTCTAACTATTTAGAAAATGTTGAGAGCCATGTTCTCTTTAGTTACCTCTTAATAAATAAATTCGTTAAACTGTCACGTAGTAATGCAATTACTGTTACAGTGCCCTGAAGCTAAATTAACTGTATAAAGTTCCTTAAAATGTTATGCTTTACTTACATAAGCGGAAAAGTAAATAGTTTTTCGTTTTGTTTGTGATTGATGTATGGGTTAAATCAAAGTTAAGTATCCTACACACTATAATATCCAATAAAAATGTTGTGGTTAGAAACTCATTGATTTAACAGAAAACAAATTTTTAGTCCCCCTATCTCCCTCTATCTCCCTTTATCTTTCCGAAGCTATAGAAAAGAAAAAGAAAGGAAGTGGGCGGATCCAAATTTGCTATTGAAATTATTTAAATGTTATAATCATTTACATCTCTTTGTCGCTTAATCACATTTGAATTAGAAAAACATGAAACATTAAACTGTAAAGAGTGTTTTGCTTCCCATACTTTAGTTTGCAAAAATATTATGAACCCTTCGAAAATTGTTAGTATTCAACACAGGTGGATAAATGCCACAATTCTTTGTGTGTTTTCTTTGTTTTACCCTTTTTTTTTGTTGCTGTCTAGACGGTTACAATAACATCAATGTCCACCTGCGGAAATCATCAAATTTAGTATGAGTTCTTGCAATTCATTGCATTTGAAACGATTTCAATACTTTATCATGCGTTTATGTTCTTATTTCTACTTAACAGAGTTGATGACTTTGTCGTAAGATCTTTTAATTTATTACAAGAATGTTAATTTAAATATAAATTTGAACAAAATGAATTTTTTTTTTTTTATATAACAATTAAATTTTAAAAAATGTTTCAATTCAATTAATCAGTAGGCAATAACCTAAAATGGAATTAGATGAAGAGCGCGAAAACCGCAACTCGGTAGGAACGACAGAATAAAATCGAATCTGTGAATGCGCAGCGTTGCAATAATAAAAAATTGGGTTGCGGGCCCTTCTAAAAAGGTTTAGAAAATATTAAAAAAAACTAAAAAAATTGAAATAAATTCAAATTGAATTACGAATTAGATTATGTTAAATAAACAAAAACGTACAATTTTCGTACCGTATATTCCAGACAAAAGAGGGAAAGACTGTAGCTTTTGCAAGTTAGCTTTAACTGCACTGAGAAGTCTCACAAACTGGCAAAAACTATACGAATCCCTTTAATGATAAACTGAATGTGTAGATGTTTTATTTCTTTACGAATACAACTTCTTCTGTTTTGTTTGGTAATATTTCTTTTAATAACCCTAATAGACTTACACGGCATTGTGTACTGACTAGACTGTCACAATGCCGTACTAATTACGATCTCTAGAATCCTTTCCGTGCACTCTGTAAAAAAATTTAAAAAAAAAAACTTTTTTATATTGCCTTAATATATGTCTTGAAGCCTCCGAATATGAGGAAATACTTTTGCTCTCCGAAACAAATTTTTTCTATCAAACTGTCAAGCTTTTCCGTAAGCGTTCTGTAAGAACTACTTGTATCAAGTGAACCTCTGCTAGAAAATTATAGTCTAATCTCGTATGTATTGATTTTTAACTTTTTTTACCGGCACGTAGACACCTGTGGAAAGTATTTAAGTTCATTTAAAAGCAATTCCAAACATGCTAGTGTCATTTCATCGAAATGACGATTAAGTAGATAGGCTGCATTGTTGTGTCCTTTTGTCGTTTGTTACAACAAATTTTTATATATTAAAGGTATTATTATCCTTTCAATCTTGTAGATGCCGTGAGATGCTTTTATATATTCGTAGCCAAGAAAAGAACAATTCTTGAGAAAAGTGAAGGAGATTTTATTTTTGGCCCAAATTTATCATTACGAGGTCACCTGTTGTAAAAGGAGATATTTGTTAAATGTTTACAAAAAGTACTTAAATTTTCTTGTAATTTTATTTATTTATTTTTTTAATTTTATTTATTATTTATATTTTTTAAAACGTTTTATTTTTCAATATTTAAGATAGGATACAGTATTCATGAAATTTTTCTTATATCAAACCTATAAACGCTTCTTCTCTACTGTAGATTATACCCATCGCTGAAGGATGGGAGGTATACTCGTTTTGTCATAGTTTTTGCAATTCTCAAACGTAAACTTCTGAGATCCTTCAGAATATATGTATATACATATATATATATATATACCTCACCAGCGTCAAATTGTGATTCGATTTAGACGTATCTGTCCGTCTGCGGATTTTAAACTGGTCGATTATTATGTGTTGTTAACTCTCTTCAGGTCGCAAAAACCCAATTATCGAGTTCAAATTTGGCAGAAACATTGGAAGTTCTTACACGCAGGTTGGGGTTATCTAGGAAAAAATTTCTGACCTTTTGCTCATTACTCATAAATTATGAAAGATGAGGTTATGCTCATTTAATCATAAAGTTGGCAACAACCAAAAGGGAATTTCAGGGACCCTATAAAGTATACATAGTTTCTTTATCACCATCAATTGTTGACACTCCCCTGGTCGCCAAAACTATGATATCGATTTCAAGTTTGACAAAATGGTTCAACTCGGTTAAAGGACACGCCCACGCGTTAACCAAGTCGTTAACTGCTCATAAATCATTGCAAATCGATTTATAAAAATTTTCACTAAAATAGCGCTAGCTATTCCGCAGTGTCTATGCAAAAATGGAAAAAATCGACTACGCCCGCTCGATATAAAATAGTAAATGAAATTAAATTTTTTTTTATGAAAGCGTCTGTTGCATCATGAAAAAGTGTCAAAGACTCTATAAATTAAGAAAATTCTTAAAAATCTTTTTTTAAGACTGTTACAATGGCGCTTCGTATTATACGCGAATTCTAACGACATTGTTAAAAATTGGGTATCACAGCACTGATTACCAGACGTTCCCTTTTGTTTTTTATCTCATTATTTATTGTTTTATATGTACGCGCTTACATACATATATTTTATGCATTTGTGTTTGTACTTATACGCCTACATAGTATATTGATACTTAGTAATTTTATTACCTTTGAATTTTATTATACCCACCACTGAAGGTGAAGGGTATATTTCATTTTGTCATTTGGTTTGTAACTACTAAAAGGTAACTTCGGAGATCCCACAAAGTATGTATGCTTTTGATTACGATCAAAGTTAGAATCGATTTAAGCATGTCCATCCGTCCGTCTGCGTAATGTCTGTGGTAAACATTCTTCTGCCGCAAAAATGAAGATATCGCACTCAAATTTGGCAGAAACATTAGAAGTTCTTTCACTGCCACGCCTATCTATTACAATTTACTTTTCCCCCCTTTTTTAGTTAAGTTAAGGGTGGTGGGTATAAAAGATTCGGCGCTGCCGAATATAACTTTCTTACTTATTTTTATTTATTATTATAATTATTATTGTTGTTATCTTTTCCATTATTATTGCATTAAAATATTTAATTTTTAAAATCATACCCTGGTTGAAAATAAATTATTTGTAGCGAATATTTTTGTAACTAAAAAAATAAATAAATCAATAAATATTGTGTTACCAATTTCTTGGAAGTATCAACGAGTCACTGTTTGTGTTTAAAAGGACGATCCAAATAAATTCGTAAATATTTCACGATGTTATTTAAAAAATCCCTATTTTTATAATAAAGGCGGTAATGAAGCCAGTGACCATAAAGCCACTAACACCATTTAGTCTTACAAAGCAAAATTCTGGGACCGAGTTTCTTCCAGTGATCAGAAAGTACCTACAGGGGAAGAAATGCTCGGAAGACACAATTTACCTTTTAATTTACAGAATAAGTTGAAGAATGTAAGCGAGCAATTGCAAAACAGTTGTTAATTAATTGAGACGAAAAACTGATGTTATGTCCATGTAACTTTAATTTCACGTCCAAAAACGAATGTACAGTCAACAAGCTTTCTAGCGTTGGAAATCACAGAAATCATAAAGCAGCGTATACATTCGAATTCATAACACACAATTTAAAACAAATATCTGGCTCACATATATATTGGAACGGCGTGAAAATAGCATCTGGCCTGCTTATGTATAATCAAATATTTTGGTGTTTTATACATTTTTTTGACTTTCATCTTTTTTTCTTAAGATCAGTAATTCTGGGGATTGTCCTCTACACGTGTATAAACACAAAAGAAAGAAGTGAAGAAAGAGGAACAGAATGTAAGCGTAATCGATGTGTAAGCGTTATGCTTTTATCGATCGAAGCAAAGTCTGCTCCACCTGAAATTAGATCCGGATATGCCGCGTACCTCTTCTTGTCTACGAGAATATTGCGATAAGAGGAGGTGGTGGGTACCCGAGGTTCGTCGCCAATATTATTTTCCCACTTGGGCTCAAGTGTATGAAACACATATTTACTTAACTGCGTTGAAATGTCTCTTATCATTGCAAAAGATAGAAAGTGATTAATTACATGTATGTATAAACGTACGTTACATAACTGAAATCATTTATTTTCTCCGCACATAAACATGCTGATACTAAAATGATATGGTATGGTATGTATGCATCATACCAAACGCACCTATACTCTCAGGTGGAATTTATACAGTACGCACGTATCGTAAATATAGTTATCGATAGATTAATGAGTTGAGGTCAGGTCTTCGTATGCCATCAATTTTTTTTTGGGGATTTTACTTTTCTTCTATTGATTGATTTATTTCGTTCTTTTTCTTTTATTTAATTTTTGCATTCAAAGTTGCGTCAGAAAAGTATCGGGAAAGCGTTAAAAGATAATCGTGCTTTCTGGTAAAATAAAAAATTTCTACATGACTTGGCCTAAGGTATAAAAACATACTTAAATTAGTAGTAATCGGAGTAAATTTGATAGGCCAGTTCTTCGAATTTGTTTTTACTATACCAATCGAGCCAAATTATTTTTAGAAAAAGCCAAAGTTTTGGGCCAAAAAAGCATTTGTACGTTTATTTGACGGTACTATTCAAGCATTTAGGCAGAAATTGTTGTACATGATCCAAACTATAACTGAAATGCAGCGAATGCATTTAAGATAAGTTACTGTTTTCAAACCTTGGGGTCCGTTGTTTGATCTTAAACTGACAATAATGGCAAAAGAAACGATTTTGCCTCATACAAGTTCGTTCTGGCAATTCCCGTCCATAATTTTTTTCTTTTATTGCTTGCTTAAGTAACCTTGAAACCATTAAGGCTTATTATCATAAGGTTACAATATAGGCTATTAGATTCAATAATAAATAATACAAGAAAGGGAAAGGAAGGAAAGGAGAGAAAGATATCACGCGCACACATTCGTCGCATTACCAAATAATTATCAAAATTCATGAATGACGTAAGTGAAATGGGAGTTATAAACACTTATAACTGTTGCCTGGATTTGGATTTAGACAAAGCGTACGTGGCTCGAGGAATTAACAAAAAGTTATTGCAAACAGAGTTATTAAAAAAAAGAGGTTAATAAGCTTTTTCGGTCCTTGCCGTATAATAACGTTCTACAGGATAAGCAAAAGTCTAACTTTAATACAGTTCAGGAAGAAGCAACCTAGAAAACGCTGTACGTAACTTGAAATATCGTTGCATCTCCTCAACGAGATTATTCAGGTTTGAGAAACCCGTTGAGCTATATACTTCGTATATAGCTATTATACTTCGTATAATACAAGTGGTATAGTTAATGCTTTGCCCACATTAGCTTTAATTTGTAGAGACATATAGACATTTAAGGAACAAAAGTAAGAAGTAATTGACTCAATTAAGAGAGTTTATATGTGTATTAAAAGGTAACGTGCCATCAATCGTCACCTTCAACTAACGTTATTGAAGATTTCACGACACCATCGCCCCTTAGTGCAAAATTGAGATATAAGTTCGGATCGTACCGCGAAAAATCATCGCCTATGTTTTGGCCCAATTCGCTTCAAGCTCATTGTCACACATTCAAAGAGATGAAGTGAAAGTCTTATGTTGGTTTGAAATTCTTCAAACTTTTCGACACTCCCAGTAAACAAAATCCGTATATCATGAGCAAATGCAGAGGTTTTACACGAAACTTTCTTAAAAATGTTGAAGAAGTCATTGATATACAAGGCGAAGAACAAACGCCCAGTGATTGAGTACATCCCTGAATATATTTAATGGCTTAGAGTTGAGAACACCTATCGCGAGATACGAATCTATTGAACTAGCAGCTGACTGCGAAAGGTCGAAGTCCCGTACAAACTTCTTAATTAAATGAACATGCGAAACTTTATCAAAGACTTTGTTTAGGTCGCAAGACGTTAACATAGACAGGTGTTTCTCATTTATCATTTACAGAGTACATCAGAACTTTTAAACATTAGTGTACAATTTTTATATTGTAACGTTCTCATTCGCTCCGATGACATTTGAAGCCCCGTTAAATATGCTCGAGAGATCCTCACCTGCTAAGTATGAGTAGTCGATTTAACTGGCCTGGCATTACGTTCTCAGGGTGTAACTAAAACGATAAAGTTTACAAAACTTAAGACAGAACGTTAAAGATCGGCTTATGAGTTTTTAGCCTAATTTAACAAATACACCCGTGAAGACTAACGAGAATTAGAAACAACTATTTTAAAGGATTAATGCCAGTCGACCTTAAAATGCTTGGTCGGACTGACAATTCTATAACTAATATTAATTAAAGAACTTAGTGCGATAAATCTCTACGAAGTATTAAGAAAAAAGGCACAGCATTCGCACGTACATAATTTCACCTTTTCCACATAGTTATTGCATTCCACTTTCATGTACATTCAAAGCATTTTCTATACATTATGCATTTAATATATATATATATTTTAAATTCTACTGTATAAATACCGGTGGAAACCTTCGGCTTGTTCGTGTATCTCATAATTTAATTTGAACATATTTATTTGTAATGTTAGTAATTGCTGCCTTTATTAGTTAAATTCGTATACTTATATAATAATAAATGCTTTCTAAGCGTATTCAAATCCTTGTTGAAAGCATAAATTATATAAATTGTGCATAGAATAGAATAATGAGCAGAAAAAAGTGTTACGCTTGAGTTGAAGGTGACGTATTAAGTGTAATGTAGGCACTTTCATGAAATAGTCATGAAAAATAATTATTTTGGAACATTTCCAAAGCATTCATCATCAGTAGTCTTGCAGCATAGTTTTGCTATAAAAAGCACTTAACGAGACACAAATAGTTATTTGATATCGAAGGAGATAAAGTTAAATTAAAACGGATTCTTTAAAAATAATGAAATAGTTATATAAATATAAATAAAGAAACGACATTCGCTTTAGGCCGAATCTTTGATCTCTTTAAAGCGTAATAATCTCCTTAAGACATAAATAAACCTTTAGGCCAATTGTATGCTTTCTTTTATCCGTTAAACTCCTAAGATTTCGATACAATTCATCAACGACATCTACTGCAGGTACTGCAGTAAATATCTAAATATATTTGATTTGGCCATCGCTTCCTTTTCAGATCTTTAGAGAGGAGATAAATAT